>JACEEZ010018906.1:52500-55000 GCA_016584305.1 Chionoecetes opilio | reverse complement strand
CTCACAAACATCAAGTCATCAGGTCTTGCAATGGAAAGTAAACACACGCACCAACACGGAACTGGTCCTGCATCACACAACAACAAGTGACATGCGGTGGGAACGAAGAAGAACATTAATGCAAGGAAGGTGTGGACGACCAAGCTCTTTTGTTTTGCTCCATCCAGGCAGGTCTTCCTCCTCCTCCTCCTCGACACCCACCTCGGCAGGTCTTCGTTGTTTCCCTTAATGGATCAAACGCGCTAGTGAACGCAATCAAGGCCGTGCGAGGTCACGCCATTACAACATGGAAATAAGTAATACTTGATGCAACACATCCAAGGAAAACGTTACAGACACAGTATTAGTTTATTGCACAATTAAAAAACGAGGAGATTATAATGTTGCATATATCGACGCGAAAGTCAAAGGGGAAAACAATACTACTTTAATAATAAAAGGATAAGGGAAAATAGAAGCAAGGAAAGTAAACACTCAAAATATACAGCAAGAAAAAAGCTATATATATTTATTAACTCTGCATAAACACTCTATATAATATATACACCGAGCCTCGGGACCAAAAAGAGACTAAGGTCACGAGGCACAGCCCACCAGCTACGAGGACACGTGGCTGGGTGAGCCTGGCCACACGAGGACCTGACGCCAACGCGCGTCTCGCCCCACGTTGACGTCCAATGATCATCGCAATAATGCCAGGACCAATAATCTGCCTATTATGGCCGGGCGGGAAATGGAGAAAAGAGAAAGAAGGGAGGAGGTGATTTGGAGGTTTACACGGAGGAGCCCCTGGAGACGGAGGCTGGTGGGGGGGGGAGGGAGGATGGCGTGAAGGAGAGAGTTGGGGAAGACAGTGGGTGTTGGGAGGGGAAGGAAGGGTTGGGGAGGTTAAGCTAACATTACAAAGGCAGTGAAATATATATATATATATATATATATATATATATATATATATATATATATATATATATATATATATGAGGCGCCCCGCGGCAGAAGAGTACTATGCGACAAAATCAATATTCGTCAGAAAACGCAGTTAAAGATTGGGAATGTTTGGGAATGACTATCTCAAGAACTGTTTGAGTTACAATGAAGTGTTGTATATCAAATGAAAGCTGAGGAACTCAGCTTTCATTTGATGTAGAAAAATTATAATCACAAATTATTATTGGTACTTATTTATTTTCTTTCTTTCTATTCACCCATCCATGCGTAGACAGCCTAGTCTTGACTTCCACTTTCATTTCCCCCGCCCCTCTCCCTTCCCCTCAACCCTTCCACCCCACCCTCCATGCCTTTACTCGTACTCCAACAACTCGTCCAGGTCATCGGGGTCCTCGTCAGGTGGGACGTCTTCGGTTGGGCCAACTGTGTGTGCGTCGATTATGTTGTTGTAGAAGGTTTGTTTGTTGACAGGCATGAGGTCGAGGTACTGAAGGTCACGCACTTTTTTCTTTTTGAGGGCTAAGGGGCAGCTGTAGTGCTTGGGGAGGCGGGGGACAGAGAGGTCAAACACCTTACGGGACCAGGCTGCCCGTCCTTTCTGCAGTCTGACCTCGGTGATGTTCTCGCTGTCAGCCTTGTAGTCTGACTTCAGTAGGTAGCCCTCACGGAACGCGAAACACAGGAGGATTTTCACTGGCACTATTGTCACTGCTGGAATAATCCATAATAATGGCGAAAGTAATACGTAAATCCAGAGAAAGCACTCGTTGCTTTCTTTGCGTTGGAAGGGAGGGAGGGAAGGAAGGCGGGGCTTAGGCGGCAGTGGTTGCGATCCGACGCTCTCATTGGCTCAACGCTCTGACGTCACGGAGTGCGTCTCTTCTCCAATTGGCTGGTTGAGCGCGTTGTGGAGATAGTACCCTTCTGCCACGGACCTCCCTGCCTGAATGTGTTCCAAGTAATCGAAGCAGAAAATAACTTTGTAAACAATAGGACTTTCTACCTTGTGGAAATGTCGGAAAAAGGATGCTAACTCGACCATCCTGTAGAGCGGGACTTGAGATCTCTGTCGATGTAAAAATCTCATTTTTGGCCCCGGTGGCGCTTAGTACCCTTCTGCCGCGGGGCGCCTATATATATATATATTATATATATATATATATTATATAATATATATATATATATATATATATATATATATAACTCTAGACATAATGTTTTTAGTGACAATAATAGGCTTCTTCTGCGAACATATCTAAAATCACAAGATAAATCTTGTCACACTGACAAGATCTTTCCTTGTCAAGCATGAGAAGATTGTGTTCGTCAACATGAAAAGATTTGACTTGTCTTCCATGACAAGAAGCAACTTGTCATGGAAGAAAACTTGTCATGTTGACGAGCACAATCTTGTCATGGTTGACAAATCAAATTTTGTCAATGACAAGATTTATCTTGTGATCAGGTTCGCAAAACAAGTTGTGTCTAGACACATAACACTAACAAGTTTTTTTTTTGGAGATCTCCACCATCTCACGTCTCTACATAGCTG
>JACEEZ010018906.1:32500-35000 GCA_016584305.1 Chionoecetes opilio | reverse complement strand
TCCCTGACGGGTAGATATCAATTAATACAAGTGCTTTCAGACCTGCCTAAACCCTAGCTATGGCAAAATTTTATTTTGACAATGCTATGTTATGAATAGTAGTAAACAAATAGTGATTAAATTATGTGTTATTACATAACATATGTAAATGCAATAATGATAATAATAAAAAAAAAAAAAAGTAGTTAATTTACAATAGTTATACATACATGTTAAACTAGACCTGCTAAGAATTCTGAGATATAAAATCTTTTATTTCCCTTTTGAATGATAAATAGTTGTTTGTTTTAACTAAAGCTTTAATTGGTAAGCTGTTGAATAATTTGGGCCTGAACATAAACGACTGTTTTTATATAAAGCTGTTCTGAATTGTGGACAAATCAAATCTACATTATTGCTTCTAGTCTGATGGAAATTATCAATAAATTTGGGAACATAATTTCCTGTATAACTAACTGTAAACATTTTATAAATCAACAATAATGAAAAATATTTGTGTATTGATTCGAATTTTAACATTTTCATTGAAGAAATAATTTCAGTGACAAGTCAAATTTGCCTAAGAAAAAAATACATCTGACAACTTTCTTCTGTGCTATTGTTACCTTATTTAAGAATGTTGGCCATGTGCTGGCCCAGATGGATACACAGTGAGGGTAAGACAAGGTATAGTAAATACTAAGCAATGCATCTATAGAAATATTGTACCGAATTTTGTACATTATTCCACAAATTTTTGAAACTTTCATGCAAATCTCTTCAATGTGCAATTTCCAGTTCAGATTTCCATCTATGCAAACACCTACTAATTTTGTGTGATTTACTCTATTTAATGTATCGCCTTCTTACTGTAATGGAAGCAGATTATTTTGGAAGGATCTATTCAGAAAAGATATATAACTAGTTTTAGAAACATTGAGTTTTAATCTATAAAATTTTATCCATTGAGATTTTAAATTCAATTCTGTATTTATGTTTAAATGTAGTGAATTGATGTCTTTGTCGGCTAGTAAGAGATTAGTATCATCAGTATATATATATAAAATTGAAATTTTGAGCTAGCATTGATTATATCATTTAAATATATGAGAAAGAAGCATTGGTCTTATGAGTGGACCTATGATTGGTGTGTGTGTGTGGGTGTGGGTGTGGGTGTGGGTCTCAATGTCAATCATAGTATCGTGATTCGTCCACATTAGCTCCGGACCTCCCGGTGGGTGTGTGGGTGTGGGTGTGGGTGTGTGTGGGTGTGTGGGTGGGTGTGGGTGTGTGTGGTGTGTGTGTGTGTGTATGTGTGTGTGTGTGTGTGTGTATGTGTGTGTGTGTGTGTGTGTGTGTGTGTGTGTGTGTGTGTGTGTGTGTGTGTGTGTGTGTGTGTGTGTGTGTGTATTCACCTAGTTGTATGCACCTAGTTGTATTTTACAGGGCCTGAGCTTCACTCGTATGGCCCCGTCTCCATTGCTACATTTATCATTCATCCTTAGTTCTTAGTATTGGCCGAAACCATCACCCCGAGAGGCGGCTCACAAACCCCCGGCTAACACCCGGTACCCATTCACTGCTGGGTGGACAGGGGCTCGGGTTTTAAGGAAACAGCCCATCTATCTCCGCTCCGCCCGAGGATCGAACTCGGGACTTATCGGTTGTGAACCGAGCGTGCTAACCACTACAGTAGGGAGTACGTTGTGTGTGTGTGTGTGTGTGGTGTGTGTGGTGTGGTGTGTGTGTGTGTGTGTGTGTGTGTGTGTGTGTGTGTGTGTGTTGGGTGTGTGTGTGTGTGTGTGTGTGTGTGTGTGTGTGTGTGTGGTGTGTGTGTGTGTGTGTGTGTGTGTGTGTGTGTGTGGTGTGTGTGTGTGTGTGTGTGTGTGTGTGTGTGGTGTGTGTGTGTGTGTGCGTCTGTGCGTGCGTGTGCGTGCGCGCGCGCGCGCGTAATGGAAATGACTGCTGATATGATCTCTTCTGAACGTACATATTTTTTTTTACCCTTGGTAGTAGCATCATAAAAATCTCATCTGGAAAACATTTAAGCATTGAAAAGAAGCCGCATTGTGTGTGGAGTCACATGAAGCTACTGAAGTATCATGAAGAGACTGAATCGCTTCTAAAAACATGAACTAAAACCTACAAAAACAACACGCCCCACAACAGTCCAGCAGAAAACACACCCACACGGACACACTCACAAACACACACACACATACACACACTCACACACACACACACACACACACACACACACACACACACACGAGAGAACAAATTTGCATTTGTGGTGGAAGACTGGGCTCGCTTTGGCTCTTAGTATTACAAAGTCTCTGCAGGTTTCCTTTCCGATTATTTTCACAACTCAACTATTTCGTTGCCAGAACATAGAGAAAACAACACCAAATATTTCCTGACCGTCGTCCTCCAACCACCATTAATTCTCACAATCAAACACGTGATACATAAATCTTTCTTCTATTTATACATGCATACATCCTTAGATACACGCTACAGA
>JACEEZ010018906.1:7500-27500 GCA_016584305.1 Chionoecetes opilio | reverse complement strand
ATCTACAATAATATAAGCGAAAGTGTGTGTGTCTGTGTCTGGTGTGTGTGTTGTCCGCGATAGGTGCCGCCCCCGTGCCCCAATCCCATCAGGCACAGTTTTGGAATCGGGTCGATCAGGGGCACATTTTAAGCCCACTTATGAGATGATCCGATCACTTTTATTTATTTTTTATTTTTAGTAGCCTATTAGCGAGAATTGTGAAAAAAAAGTGGGTTGCGAGAATTGAGGAAACCTTGATGTAGGGTGATGGGTAATGGGTGAGTGAATGGGTGGGGTGATGGGTAATGGGTGTGGGGTGATGGGGGGGTGATGTGTTGGGGGTGATGGGTGATGGGTGAGGGAATAGGTGGGGGGTGATGGGTAATGGCTGAGTGAATGGGTGTGTGGTGATGGGTAATGGGTGAGTGAATGGGTGGGGGGTGATGGGTAATGGGTGAGTGAATGGGTGGGGGGTGATGGGTAATGGGTGAGTGAATGGGTTGGGGGTGGAGTGAATGGGTTGGGGGTGATGTGAATGGGTTGGCGTTAATACATACATTTCTACATCCATGATTTCAGGAAAGTTAGAAGGGGCTATCTGGAGAGTCTGTGTTTGGTGGGCCTTTGGCCCACCAAACACAGGTGGTGGGCCGAAGGCCCATCAGTAGCCCTCCGCAGGAGCTAGTCAAAAAGTCCGCCCGGAGGGCGGCTTTGCGGCTAGTATGTGATAAAACTTAATGTTCTCTGGTTGCTAATAAATCTTAGAAAGGAAATATGACAAAAATGTGAAAAAGAGTCGAGGCTTCGGAGCTGATGTGGGTTGTGGGTGAGGGTTATGGGTGTGGGTCGTGGGTGTGCTGGTTGAAGATCCCACGACGAGCCTTGATTGGGTTGAAAGGCGTAATGGTAGGCGAGGCAGGCGACCCCTTAGCCCGGCCTGACTGTGACGGATTAAAGTCGTTCCCGAAAATAAAGATAACATCGAAAACTACTGATGAAGGCAGCGAACAGGTGATAATGGTGTGCGAGGGGGGGATGAATAGGGGATGAGGGAGTGAAATAAAGGAGGAGAGAATGAAATGAAAGACAGGAATCGTTGAGGAGAATGGAAAAAGATAAAAATGCTACACATTACGATTCTTCCTTTTCTCTGTTTTTCTGTCATTTTCTCTACTTGACCATGTCTTTCATAAACGTGAAAATACGCCTTTGAAAATATGCGAGCCCATTATTATTTATACAATTTATTAATGTACTGGTACATTACCCAGGCATTTACTGTTAAGTGGGGTAATTCCTTCTCGCTGTCCTTTAGTACTGCCAATGGTATTCGGCAGGGGGGGATTTTATCTCTCTACCTGTACAATGTGTACACGGATGATCTCAGTGCCAACCTTCGTGATACAGGTACCGGCTGCCACATACATGATGGGTGCATGATGGGTCAACCCACTGAGCTATGCTGATGATATGGTACTGCTCGCACCCACTGCGGATGCGTTGCAGGACCTTATCAATGTGTGTCAGGTGTATGCTGCCAAGCATGACATTGTCTACAACACCACTAAGACAGAGTGCATGGTAGTATCACCGTCACGCACTCAGGTGAATTACCTCAAAACAGCATGGCTCAGTGGGTCTGCCCTCACTTTTGTGGATAGATTCGCATACTTAGGCCATGTTATATCCCACGACATGATTGATGACGATGATATCATCAAGCAGATCACCAAACTTCTTGTCGTGGGATATACTCTACAGAGGAAATTTTCCTACTGTAGCAGAGAGGTGAAGATGGAGTTATTCAGGAGTCACTGCTACTCTATATACTGCAACTCGATGTGGTCGCAGTTTAAAGTGGCCACTCTGAAACGCCTTAAGGTCTGTCACAATGACATCTTTAAGAGGCTTCTGGGGCTGCCCAGGTGGTGCAGCTCGTCCCTGGCTTTCGCTAGGAACGGGGTGAACAATCTGTATGTGATCCGTCGACACTCCGTGTTCAGCTTAAGGAGTAGGGTGGAGCTCTCTGCGAACTCCATCATCACCTCCGTCAGGCAGAGCTCGGCTATGTATGTGGACCTATACAACAGCGGTGGCTGGGTCTGCTGTTTGTGCAGAATGTGGGGTAGCACAGGTGTCCATGTAATGTATACCCTATGTATTATATGCACTTTGATACTATGTCCCCTAATGTGCCTATATTATGTATTTTTTGTTTTGCTCTAGTACTTAAGTTAACTCCTTGTCTTGTTATTGTTGCTTTTTTTTGTCTGTATGCCTCCGGGCGATAATAAAATAATAATAATAATAATAATTATTATTATTATTACAGAAGCCTCTCTCTCTCTCTCTCTCTCTCTCTCTCTCTCTCTCTCTCTCTCTCTCTCTCTCTCTCTCTCTCTCTCTCTCTCTTCTCTCTTCTCTACTGTTAGTTAAAAGTGAGACATGTTAAAGGTAAATAAGAGTAAAAATAAAAGTAACGAGCAGAGAATAGTTTGCGTCTGAGCGAACGAAAAAATGGTAAAACATGGGACGAAAATGAGAGTTGGATAGCAAGTGAGACAAAAAAAAGAAAAAATTGTCGTAAAATGGCGCAGTTATAATTAGTGTGGACAATTGGTTCACAACTTTCATTTCTTAATGCATATCATTATTACGAGAGAGAGAGAGAGAGAGAGAGAGAGAGAGAGAGAGAGAGAGAGAGATAGAGAGGAGAGAGAGAGAGAGAGGAGAGAGAGAGAGAGAGAGAGCGGAGAGAGAGAGAGAGAGAGAGAGAGAGAGAGAGAGAGAGATGGAGAGAGAGAGAGAGAGGGGAGAGAGGAGAGAGAGAGGATGAGGAGAGAGAAGAGAGAGAGGAGAGAGAGATGAGAGAGGGGAGAGAGAAGAGAGAGAGAGAGAGAGAAAGAAAGTGGAGAGAGAGAGAGAGAGAGAGAGAGGAGAGAGAGAGAGAGAGAGTAGAGAGAGAGAGAGAGAGAGAGAGATGAGAGAGAGTAAAGAGGAGAGATGAGAGAGAGAGAGAGAGAGAGTGTGTTCCGATGGTTCCGCAGCCATCAGGGCCCGCCGCACGATAATAACGTCACCATAAAAATACATATTAATGTAAATGAGGCGAGTCCATCAAGAGGGGACGCCAAGCCCTTGTCCGGATCAGTCAGCCATCGCTCTGACAAGCATTGATACGCCCCGCCACACCGCCCGCCACATCATCCCTCTACCCTGAATATGCCACTCTCTCCATCATGGTCGCCTTTCCCTCCCCTCTATCACCCCTATCATGGTCGCCTTCCCTTCCCCTCCATCACCCCTATCATGGTCGCCTTCCCTCCCCTCTATCACCCCTATCATGGTCGCCTTCCCTTCCCCTCCATCACCCCTATTATGGTCAACTTCCCCTCCCCTCCATCATGGTCTCCTCCCCTACCCACCAGTCTGCACACCCCACGCCCCTCCCCACTGGTCACCTGGCCTGGCAGGGAGAGGGGGGGGGCGGGCTGGGGGATGAGTTTTAATTACTATATGTATGATGAATGAGGTAATGAAGCCACTGGTTATTGTTATTCATTTTTATCATGTTATAATTTACCATCACTTTAATAAATATTGATCGTATTAATAATATCATTATTATCATTACTTATATTATAATTATTATTATTATTATTATTTATCATTATCATTATCAATATCATCACAATGAGCACTATAAACAGTCATTCTTACAATCATTAGGTACTTTCAATATCAGGATAATTACCATGGTCATTATAGATTTTTTGTTTGTAATTGTTTTTGTTATTGATATTTTTACTCTTGATGTTGCTGCTGTAATGATATAACAATAATGATAATATCAAGATACATTATCATCATATCATTATTGTGTAATTACTAATCATGATAATGTACTCGCAGTACTTTCTACATCAACATTAAAAAAAAGTAAAGAACAATACATGATTTATTTTTTTGTTCAGATTTCTAAGGAATGGAACGAGAAGAGAAGGAGGAGAAGGAAAAGGTGAGAAGCCTCTCCCTCTACAGAATCCCGAGGCAAGCCCCCTCTCAACCCCAATTATTTCAACCTTTGGCTGGCAAGAATCACTGAGAGAATTTTGAGAAAATTAATTTTAACTATAATGAGGGGCCGAACAGGGGCGGGGATGGCAAGGAAGGGAAAACCAGCTTATTCTTGGAAACTGTTCACATTTTGCAATGTACTGACGGGAGTTTTAAAGGTCCACTCGAATAACGTGTCTGGTAATAATGGACCCATTTACTCTACTTGAGGTAACGATAGATTTGAAATTTCAAGCCTCATATAGTTGGGCAGTGATGTTGATTTTTCTATGTGAACAGTATTTTTGATGATACAGCCAACTTAAGTACAGGGAAATTTATACACTCTAAAACGACTGGCGCCATGTTGTGACGACAACAACTCACAGACTACAGAGCAAAACACAGCTGTGAAGCGACCGCTACTATGTACTACCTACTACCACACCAACTTGCATTACCCCTGCTACCGCAAGATGACCAGTAATCCTCCTTCAAGTGATGTGGTAGGTATTCACTGTGCTTGTGAATATATAAGTTGTAGTTTATAAGAAAGAAGTGGCCCATGACACCAGGCAAGTGATTACTTTTGGGATCGGCATTCCTTATAGGGAGCTTAAATGAACCTGCCATGACATGTACAGCTAGACACATAGACGAACTCATAGAGGAACAGGTAGAATGAGATATATGGCTTTCTTTCCCCACATAAGCAAAGCATACACCCTTCGTCGCCCTAACACTTGCCTCCCACAACACTCAAACTCCACTCAGATAAGTTGCTTTCATTATTTGGTTACTATTCCGCACTAGAGGGAGAGGTGCAGCCCATGTCCAGGTAAGGTTAGAAAACTAGTGGGAGAGGTGCAGCCCATGTCCAGGTAAGGTTAGTGAACTAGTGGGAGAGGTACAGCCCATGTCCAGGTAAGGTTAGTGAACTAGTGGGAGAGGTGCTGCCCATGTCCAGGTAAGATTAGTAAACTAGTCGGGGGAGGGTGCAGCCCATGTCCAGGTAAGGTTAGTGAACTAGTGGGAGGGGTGCAGCCCATGTCCAGGTAAGGTTAGTAAAGGTTGTAGTGGTGATGAAGTGGTGAGTAGGGTGACGAAGGGTGTATGTTTTGTTTATGTGGGGAAAGAAAGCCATACATTTTACCTATTCCTCTATGAGTTCGTCTATCTGTCTAGCTGTACATGTCATTGCAGGTTCATTTAAGCTCCCTATAAGGAATTCCGATCCCAAAAGTAATCACTTGCCTAGTGTCATGGGCCACTTATCCCTGTCTAACCACTTCTTCCTTATAAACTACAACTTATATATTCACAAACACAGTGAATACCTACCACATCACTTGAAGGAGGATTACTGGTCATCTTGCGGTAGTAGGGGTAATGCAAGTTTGTAAGATTAGTTAGGTTATTGAAATATAACTATAATTTTACAAGGTTAGGTTAGGTTAATAATTATTTTTGTTGGGGGGTCTTGCTATGAGGTTATTAGCAAAGATAGGGAAAATATGTGAAGTACATAAAATAAAAATTTCACAACTGTTTTTTGCAAACAAAAAACTAAATTATGATTTCTGCTGGAGATGTACCTAAAATGGTCTAAATAAAAACATTTTTATCCTATCTCTGCAAGTGATAACTTCATGTCCTGTGAGTGGATGTAGAGAAGAGTTTCTCAGTCTATAAAAATGTGTTGACTGACAGAAGTCAGCGTCTTACAGAAGAAAATCTGAACAAAATCATGGTTACAAATTGTTTTTACAATCGTTCAGCAGTCTGAGCTATATATATTTTATAGTACAATGTTTTGTATACAGGTCTGTAGCCAGAATTTCATTTCGGGGGGAATCGTTGTTAGCTAATTCAAAAAGTTAATCATATGTTCCTTTCCATTTTTTCATTTTTTTAGCTATATGTACTTAATTTCAGTTTATGGCTTTCTGATCATTCAGTATTATATAAGGCTAGTGTTTTGAAATGTCAATATATTTCAGGGGGAATCCACCCTGTCCACCCTGGGTGCAGGATTAGTTGTGTATCATTTCTGATTTTGTTTTCCTGCATTTTTCACGGAAATGCACTGATTAAAACGACATATTTTAGTTTTTCTATCACATATTTTGGTAAAAATGCATAACATAAAAAAACCCTGAAATGGCCTAAATAACAACATTTTTATTCGATCTCTAGTTATTAGTGAGGATAGGTTAGGTTGGTTATAGTGAGGTTAGATTAGTAATATTAAACATATTATATTTTTGAAGGGTCCAGGGGGGTCGTTTAGGAGGGAAGGGGGGTGAAGGGGGCATATCTCTCCTCCACTTTATAATTACATTTTAGAGGTATCTAAAGGGATCTGTGAAGGTCTGGAGGAAAAAACCCCACTCTAATAAGAGCGGGAAAGGACTCTAAAATTTTACCTAACTCATTGCATGTTGTATACATAACATGAAAAAAACCCCAGCCTGTCTCATCAC
Source organism: Chionoecetes opilio (assembly GCA_016584305.1). Taxonomy (NCBI): domain Eukaryota; kingdom Metazoa; phylum Arthropoda; class Malacostraca; order Decapoda; family Majidae; genus Chionoecetes; species Chionoecetes opilio. The sequence goes on along the minus strand of JACEEZ010018906.1, from coordinate 20,979 downwards.
TACCTCAAAAGCCTGGCATAGTGCATATCACTCCCGCAACTTATCACAGCTCAGGTAAAGCCCCACAGCTACATATCATTTGCAAGTTACTTATCCATGCACAAGTACATAGGTTAAAATAGGCATAAAAGCAAACAGTCTTGTAAGGACCTATCGGTCTGTTGCTGTTTGTGTTTCCTTTGTATTCCTTTGTATACATACATTAATAATACATCAAAGTGGTCTTCACAGCAGTAGTATGAATTTTCCTTCATCGAGAAATCACGCCTTGCAGACATCCACCACTGTCTCCTCTTTTTCTTGTCTTTAGTCATAGTTATGAACACTTTCTCTGGAATTTTAATTGTGGTGTTTTTGCACATTGGCACAAAACAAACATGATATATTCTTTTTGTCTGAGACATGTTGAATGGATAGGTACTGACGGTCTGCTGAGCCAAAAAGAACCGATCAGCTGGGCGAGATCTGAGACCGAATGTGAGTAAACAACATCACAACTAATCACAGCGCGTTCCGCCGTGTTGTGATATTTTGGCCCCAAAAAAGGCATATATTTAATTTATGGTGCATTTTTCAGCAAAAATAATATGAGTACAGTGATAGGTAGCCTATATTGCATCCAAAGCTTCATAATACTCCGTGTTTTAGGTGTGAGTAAACGGGTCCATTATAAGTATTACTGCGTTTTGTGTAATTTTCCTGGATCAACCACTTTTTTCATGAATATAAGGATACTTCTTACCATTTTGATCTCCTCTTTCCGAATATTTCCCGAAGAATCTGTATTATCTCTTTATTCTTCTTCTAAGAGACCCTTGTGCAGTCCCTGTGTGTTCTCCGCGGCTCTAATTTCTACATAACTGTCACATAACCACGCTTCCCTCTCACAAAGCAACACTTCCTTTCTCACTTCACATTTTTCCACATTTTCAATTATCCCCGTCAGAAAAATCCTCCTTTCATGTCTTCGCCATGCCGTCACAACTCTAATTACCATCTTTATCGCTTTTACTCCTTTCCGCATCGTCGCATTCTTCCCCTCCTGACATTTCTCATCTCCCTCTCCTTCGTACCGCCATCCTCATTCTATATCGTGTTCCTTTTTCTCTGTCTCAATTCTTTCCCTCTGTTCCTGGATGCACGATTATTCATCTTTATCACGCCCCTCAGTCTCTCCCTCTTTCTGTAGGTGCGCAGAAGGCGAGTGCAAGTCACACAAACCCTCAGTACTCAGCACAGGAAAATAAACCTTCAATAGGTACTTCCTGCAGACCCTCCCAGAGTCCTGCTAGTCCTGCGGTGAGTGACGGAACGCCGCACTCCTTGAAGGGACCCAGCTCAGGGCTCACAGTTATCGGGGATCCAAGAGTTTCAGGGTCAAAGTCTGCGGGGGCAGAGGGGAGGGGGGCGAGGAGGATGCCGTCAGGGGCACGGAATATGCAAGGCTGCAGGTACGGGGCGTGTGGCAGAGCCAGTTTGAAGTAAGGTCAGGTCACTGGATTTGTCGGGTGAGGTAAGGCGTTGTGTGCGGGATCAGGTGTGTCGGTGAGGCGTGGCGAGTTTGCGTGTGAGGCCCCTGTCACACATACACAACTCAAAGGCCGTCCACAACACGATTCAAGGTCGTAAAGGTTTTTTTCATAAATCGTCCCTTGAATCGCCGATTCGTAGCGAACTCTTAGCGCGTTCGTGAGCCACTGGGACGACTCGTCGCGCCGCACGACTTTTTATGGCGCGCCTAAAAAAATCTTGGCCGGATCACGACTTGTCAAATGTCATGTCACAGTCGGGAGTGTCGTAGGTCGGTCGTGAGGCAGTCTTAGCTCAATCGGATGCGTCGTGACGCCGTCGTAGCGTGTCGTGATGCAGTCGCAGACAAAAAAAACGTTAACCATTGGCGGTTGGCGAGGGCGGCAAGGTGACGACACTGGTCCGTGGCCTTTTGAGTGTACATGATAGAGGGACGTGACACTCTCTCTCTCTCTCTCTCTCTCTCTCTCTCTCTCTCTCTCTCTCTCTCTCTCTCTCTCTCTCTCTCTCTCTCTCTCTCTCTCTCTCTCTCTCTCTCTCTCTCCAAATATAACAAAATCTAATCAACAAAAATACATATTCGACTAAAAACACTGCTGCTAATGATAATAATAACAGTAATAATAATAGTAGTAGTGGTAGTAGTAGTAGAAGTTGTGGTAGTAGTAGTAGTGATATGGGTCGGTCGTGGGGGGTCGTGGGGGAGTGTTGCAGGCGTCGTGGGGGATAGGGGGTCGTGGGGGAATCGTAGGGGGGTCGTAGTGCCTTTCCCGAAGGCATCACGACTCGTGTTACGTTCGTGGCTAACAAAAATCCGTAATATTTCAAATTTGAAAATTTGAAAACTCGTAGCTCCGTCGCTTCGCTGTCTTGTCGCGGTCTTGAGAACGTCACGACTGGTCGAGAGGCAGTCGTGACGCAGTCGTGAGCAGAGCAGACTCGTCGAAGAATCGTGCCAGTCGGTTGGCGTGGGACACGACTTTGAGTCGTGGCGCGGTTGGCCCTTGAGTCGTGTATGTGTGACAGGGGCTTAAAGCCCCTTTCACACATTCTAGAGTAGCAAGCCGAGTAGCGCCGAATCCCAAATCGGCGTCTACTCGTGGAGAAAAGGCGACACTGACAACCGACATAGTTTTATCGGTCATTTCTCGTGTACCCAATCACGAACTAGTACGCGTTGGTACGACTTTGCTAAGAGTTTGTACGCATAGTTACGAGTGTCACTAAGAGTTTCTATGAGTCGTTTACGAGTTGCTATGACATTGGAAGAGTTTGTTACGAGTTTGTACGACCCGGTGGCTTGATCTGACTGATCTGGTTGGGAAATCTTTATCTCGTGTGAGATACAGGGTCATCTGCACCTCACCCCGGGAGGCGGGTACGTCACAAACCCCCAGCTAACACCCAGTACCCATTCACTACTGGGTGGACAGGGGCTCGGGTGTTTTTAAGGAGACCGCCCATGTTCCTCCGCTCCGCCCGTGGATCCAACCCGGGACTTCTCAGTTGTGAACCCAGCGTGCTAACCACTACACTACGGAACACCCGTCACTACGAATGAGTCACTACGTCACTACTTGAGTCACTACGAATAGGCAATTGAGTCGCTACGATAAATGACGAGTCGCTACGAGTTGATACTAGTAGTTACGACCCGGCTACGCATCCGCTACGCATCTGCTACGCATCCGCTACGCATCTGCTACGCATCCGCTACGCATCTGCTACGCATCCGCTACGCATCTGCTACGCATCCGCTACGCATCTGCTACGCATCCGCTACGCATCTGCTACGCATCCGCTACGCATCCAAAAGTCGTGACGTTGCGCGGCCAAATTTTGAACATGTCCAAAATTTTCAGCCCCTCGCACGCATACCCAAGACACCTCGCGACCCTGCCACGACTCTCACTACTTAATGGCGACTATCTACGAGTACCTACGAGTGCGCCCACGTGTTTTCGCGAGTAACGAGTCGCCACAATTCGGCGTGCTACTCTAGAATGTGTGAAAGGGGCTTAAAGTAGTCGTCCAGACCATTTCATCATTCCTGATTTAATGCAGTCAAATCATAGCCATTGACGAGTATATCAACAATACGTCGTCACTTTTTGTATCCAGTCAGCCGTTTTTAAATAATCCGCAATCAAAATCTGCAAATTCCCCGAGTTCTCAAAACGCACTCAAGATTTGCAGACGCTCAGGCTCAGGCTCCGTGACGTAGCATCAGGGAGGCTCATCTTCCCGCGCTTGATCAGAGAGGCACGTAAACACAGAGATAAATATAATACTTGAAGATATTTGGGTGTTTCTGATAGATTTGTTTTGCTATATGCCACATGCATGCATCCTTTATGGGTGCAGCAAGACAGCTGTGCCTTTCGAGAAAAGTTTGCACACGGAAAGGAGTGGCGTGTGTAGGAGTGGAGTGGCGGAGTGGCGTGTGGTGATTCACGCCTATAGTGTGTTGGGGCGAACAGTTGTGTTGAGAAACGGTGTGTAGTGAGGGTAGCGATGGACCACCACGACTGTGAGGCTTTGCCTCTTAACAAGACCAAGTAAACCAAGTAAACCAGTTGTGGAGTGGACGTGGGCGTGCCCTGTGGTGGTGTGGCTGTCACACTTTCTGCCTTCCCGCCCGCATATTTTCCAACTCTTTGCTGTAGTTAATGCTAGTATGTGGTTTCCGAGGAATTACGTTTGACTGTAGCTCCAAAACTAACCATAGGATTTTCTCGAAAGTACCTTCATTGTGATTCCCACACACACATGGTTAACCTTATTTACCAATCCATGTTTTTGGAGAAGTGCCAGGTCCTCCTGCTGAACCTCAGGCTCTGCTAACACCTGTTCATCCACCTCGTACTCGGGCTCAAACATATAGGATCCCATGACAATCTGAGGTTCGTTTTCCTCATAGTATACGCGACCAGCGTCATTTCTTTCGGTGTCAGATTGAGCATCGTACTCTAGATCTGTCACAGCGACAGATTCACTGTCTGACACCGAAGTTCAATCGCTCATCATAACATTTGCCGACAGGTGTCAGACAGAGTGTCTGCGGGCGTCCCTGTTCTGACGTCATCAATAACAGTCGTAGCCCTGTTGGAGGGAAGATTTTTTTTTTCGCGCGCTTTTTACAAAAGTCGTGTTTTTACGGAAATATGGCCTGGAAATCAATTATTTTTGGTGGATTAGGTGTTTTGAATGTACATTCAACATAATTCGGCAAACAAAATTTGGGTCTGGACGACTACTTTAAGGCGCCTCTTGATGGCGCGTGAGTTTTGTGGCGTGTAACACCTTGGCGCCAAACGCGTCTTCGTGGCCAGGGCGTCCCAAGACTTGCTTTCCCGTCGCTAAATAAGACCTAAGTTGTTTACCTCTATCTGAATATATCTTTATCGTTTGAACTTTTCCTTATTTCTAATAAGCCCTGAATTCTCAGCATCAATAAGATAAAAAAATCATGGAGAAATGACAACCGTTTGGGCGCCAAGAAAATATACTCCAAAAACTGTATCTAAATACCCTAATATAATACAGGGAGAGAGAGCAATATATTCCCGGAAAACAGCCATTTACTCGCTTTCCGGTGTCTATACGAGGAGGCTCTTCGAGGCATGAATCACCAAAGTGAAACAGAAAATAAGCCTCGAGTATCCAAGAATTTTTACTTCACGGGAAATGAAAGTGTCCTTTGCCAAGTAAAACATTTCAGTATCAGGGTGAAAAGTGTTAGGGTCTTTTTCCTTGCCTTAAAGTTTGTGTTGAGTACAGTTGTGGCGGCCAAGTGGCGCTGAGTCGCGGGTGTTGAGTCACGGAGGCCAGAAAACGATGCCCGGGAAGGGGAGCTGAAAATAATCTTGGGAATAGGCGGTGTGAGTCTTGAAGTGTGAGTCGTGGAGATTTTGGGGAAAACTTCTTTAAGAGTCACGTTACTCTGATCGCTGAGTAATGTTACCACACTTGTTTTCTTACAGACACACTAAAGTTTCGAGTAAAGCATATGATTTTTTTTTCATATGTTGCAGCGGCCAGAAGTCGGCGTCAACCAAACATCATAACAACGTCAATGCTAACTAAATATACAAACAAATCAATACACATACAAAATATATTTTCGCAATCAGAATATGCTGGTGTAATTTTTCTCACGCTCTGCTGATTTTTTCTCCCATAAAAAATTCTGAATTGCATGGAAAAATGTAAAGTTCTGCTTGTACGAAAATGCGTGCTTCTGTACCGAGGAAATATGGAAATGACGGCAGCCTCGAAATTCACGGTCTCTGAAAACTCAAAAATACATAACACCCTAAAAAAAATACATCAACGAACATTTATAATACACATTCCTGCAATCACCATTATCCTTCCATTTGTTCTCTACCACTCATCCACCTCATCCACGTGTTGCTTCATCAGCCACCCATGAGGGGAATCGAACCCACGTGTCGCTCCACAGTATAATCCTCAGTCTTCTGGGCCACGAACACACTTCAACATTTCACTGTTTTCTATGAATCTTTGCCACACTTTTCATCTTTCCCTCCTCCCCTTTATCTGACTTTCTTGCTGCTTCTTTAATTCCTTCCCCAACTCTCCTTGACATTCATGTTGTGACTTGTTCCCTCCTGCGCTCTCTCACCCTCTCCTTTCCTCTCTCCCTTTCCCTCCACCGGCCTCCGATCATTTTATCTTATTTCATCTATTGTTTCGTCAGCACCTCACCTCTTCCTTATTTCAACTTTTCCTCTACTCTATAGCCTTTGGTCTACCTACCCGTTATCCCTCTTTCATTTCTCTCTCCCACCCACAAGTTCCTTCCTCTTTTTTTTTCCCATCGTGTTTAATTATTTACTCCTTTAAAATTTGTAATCTGGAATCTGAAACTTTTCCTTGCCCAGCTTATAGTGGGGTATGTTGTGTAATCAATACAGCTCTCGTGAAAATTTCGTATAGATTTTTGCAAACATTATTTTTTGGAAAGTATGGACCATAAAGAGGGGAAAAAAAGTTGTTTACATTTTTTCATCGGCCATGTTCACTATTTGGCAGCCATTTTTCAAAAGGGCTATCGCGTAGCTAAAATATGCGACACTGTGATCAAGAACAGGGTTTGTGATGCAGCCCAGATGATGTGAAGACAACCCACACTTTTGCCTGTGGCATAAACAGTAAGAAAAACGTTTTCCACTTAATCTTTAATCATTACGTTTGAACAAATTTAATAATTAAACATGTCATCATCGATGGAGTCAACCTCCTCGTCATCGTCACATATGGCCGAAGAGTCAATATTGTCACATCTGTCAGAATCTGCCTCACATTTGCATAATTCGGTACACACTATATTGTTCTTCTTGCAGGTACATCGAGCTCCACATTTGCTAGTGTTGCATCCACATTTAATGAGCTGAATGAGGACATCTGGAACAGGTGAATTTGTGGACAGAATTGGTGCAAATCCTCCATTCGATGCTGTCCATCCAAGAGTGAGTGGGTCGAGAAGGATTGGGTGCGTCTCAAGTGATTGCTTCCAGATACTGCATTGCAAATGTGCTCTTAACACTAGTTGAAGGATGGCACTTTGTGTCGGAGGTAAGTGTTCCACTCCCTGGTGAGCTTTTAACTGACGGAACATGTACCAGCGCAGATCTTCAGCATTGTCATGGTTAATTTGTGTTGTGCCGAACATGTTACAAATATATTTTGTGCACGCTCGAAGGACATTATCAGTGGGTGCATCTCCGATACCGAGAACTGCCAAGCCGTGAATAACATCATTGCTGGAACTCATGTAGACATTGAAACAAGTCAGCTTTCCCTTCCCATGTATTCGACCAGTCGTATCACACCCAGTTAATGCATGCATCCCACACAGACCTGATATTTTATGTGAATCCATTCGGTCAAACAATCCATGAAGTTCAATGCGTCGTCGGTTTTCTCCAGTACCCATGATCAGAGCGACTTCAGGCCCAGGATGAGATAACATGGTCATTGCAATAACTAGTACATCAGTGTCGGATGAGTAGATGTCAACTTTATACCCTAGTTTACGAATCTCTGCTGCATACAGGATCATCTTCGTATCGGTCTCTTCATGAGTACTAGTTATTCTGACGATGTTCTGTGTTGCTTGCACGTTATCCAGGACGCCTTGTCTTGTAACTGTTACAATATTTGATTTCACACCTCGGACTAGTTGGTCAGCAAGAAATAATGTTAAACTATCCGTGGTTGCAGTACTTGCTAGAAATGATGCGAAATCTCGGTATATTTCGCATCAATTGTTGCAAAAAACAACCAAAATGATTGTATATCTTGCATATAAGTAATATATGGGATTACGTACACACATACAACCTTATTTGGGTCTCAATAATAGTCAAAACAAAACATGTTGGCGAATAAATGTAATTTGTTCATATTATGGCAGCCATTTTGAAAATATGTTGCCATATGATGAAGATGGGATAGGAAAAAATGTAAACATATTGTTTGTTACTTACAAAGGTGCATAGTATCCAAAAAATCACTTTTTGGAAAATCTATACAAAATTTTCACGAAATTACACAACAGACCCCAATATTCCTTGCTCTCTCTCTCTCTCTCTCCTCTCTCTCTCTCTCTCTCTCTCTCTCTCTCTCTCTCAGTCCAGGCAATGTTTTAAGGTCCCGGGGCAGCCAAACAAGGAACCCTCGCCCATCTTTCCTCTTCTGGGCCATGAACAACCATGAGGGGAAAATCTTCCATTATGGACGCAGTTTATACCAGTGGTGCTTCCAAGACCTTAGCGACGACCTCCTCCCCTCGTGCCTTTCCCCTCAGCCATGTGGGGACGCTCTGGTTGTGTCTTTTCTTACAAGAGGGTCGGGAAATGCTGATTTATTTTCTTCTGCAACAAAATATTCGGAGCTTAAAGAGGGAGAGGCACTTTTCACTATATTTTCATAGTTCTGGTTTCAATTTTTTTGAGTGATGTGATAGTTTGTATGTATTGTTTAATATACTCTCTCTCTCTCTCTCTCTCTCTCTCTCTCTCTCTCTCTCTCTCTCTCTCTCTCTCTCTCTCTCTCTCTCTCTCTCTCTCTCTATCCATGCAGCCTCAAGTTTTGCGGTGGTGTGTTTCCATATTTCCCGTCACAAGCAGTACACTTAACTGGATATTGTCACTACTCTAAATGGCATCGTCCGCACACAACTTGGGTTGCCATGACATCTAGTGTTTCCTGGTCCGGGCTTTAGCGGCCGGCCAGTCCGGGCCTCGCAGACCTCCTCTGCCACGCTCTGCACACTCCTATTTCAAGTTGCGATGAACGGCTCTGATCTCTTGCCCTGGGAGACAATCCAAGTTTGGTGACCAGTGACCCTTCGCTTCGTTCCCAGGACGGGATCAAACTGCTCTAAAAGTCATCTGTTGACAAACTGCCGCGGCAGAATGACCCTTCTGACACTGCCTCACACACTGCATCCTGTATCCCACTGTCACTGTGACGCCACGTCGCCAGCCTCCCCTCCTGTCCCCATCAACCTCATCCCCCCCCCCCTCGACGTCTCCCTCATCTCGCCTTCCTTCGCCACAAGTCACCGGCAACTCCTAACCCCCAGTGCCACTCAGCCTCCCTCACCGCCAGCCGCCACGCCCACCATCCCTTATTCCCTCCTGCCACCGAGGCAGCAACACGCTCAAGGATGGCACGAAGCTCCCCGCGTCCTGCCCCACTGCTGCCTCGCCTCGTCCTTGACCCTTCGTGCTTCGCCACCATCACCACCACCACCACATGGGACACCCACCACCACCACCACCTGGGACACCCACCACCACCACCACATGGGACACCCACCACCACGGCATCACTGCCACCACCACTACCTGGGACACCCACCACCACATGGGACACCCACCACCACGGCATCACTGCCACCACCACCACCTAGGACACCCACCACCACTACCACCACCACCACCTAGGACACCCACCACCACCACCACCACCACTGGGACACCCACTACCACCGACACTGGTCCAGCTGCAGCCAAGAGCCACGCAACATCCCGCTGCACATCAACACAAACTTTTATCCATTAACTTGAATACAGTTTTACACAACACAAACGGCCGACCAATATCTTAAGATTCCCCTTGTGTTGTGAGATCCCGCGAGAGCCTGTGGCGGGACTGTTGTATTCCGGCAACACAATGAGCAGTCCCTTGTTCTTGGCCATCAAGGTAATTAAAGGGCTAAGTAATACTGCTAGAAAGTTTGTCTGCTCGCACTTTTTGCGAAATAGTTTACATGATATATTAATTAGAATTGTCAAGCGCAGTTTTGTCATTAAATTAAAATAAAAAAAGTTTTCCGCCTGAATAACTGGTTTATTTGATTGCACTGTGATTTCAAGCGAAGGACTACCAACCAGCCCGCCAGCCCGCCAGGCTTGCAGGCGCTGCCGCAACTCTTTTCTCTTCCTCGTAATACAATTGGAAAACTTCAATTATTCGTCTTAGCCCAGAGCAAGTTTTCCCTCGTGTCCGCTGAAGTGAAAGGAATCTAATGAGAAAGATACGTTTCCTGGAGGTCATTGAGCGTCCTGTGTTTGCCAATCACGGCAGTCGCTGTGTTGCAGTGGCGACTTGTGTGCCTACCAGATGGTCACCCAGCCACCTAGGCTACACACACACACACACACGCACACGCACACGCACACGCACACGCACACGCACACACACAGTGGGTGCTCTGTGGTGTAGGGGAAGCACGCTCGGTTCACAACCGAGAAGTCCCGGGTTCGACCCCGGGCGGAGCGAAAACATATATGGGCTGTTTCCTTAAAACCCGAGCCCCTGTCCACCCAGCAGTGAATGGGTACCGGGTGTTAGCCGGGGTTTGTGACCTGCTCTCCGGGGTGCTGGCTTCGACCAAAATTAAGCACTAAGGATGAATGATAAAAATGTTGATATGGAGACGGGGCCATACAAGCGTTGCTCTGGCCTCGTAAAATACAACTAGATGAATACAACTAGATACACACACACACACACACACACACACACACACACACACACACACACACACAACACACAACACACCACACATCACACTCACACTCACACTCACACTCACACTCACACACACACAACACACACACACTCCTGACACTTTTGATGTAATAATTTCCCTCACATCTCCCTCTTGTTCCTTTGTAACTTTTAACGTTAATTTCTGAAACATTTAAGGCAATGAGTCAAGACAATTCCCTGTGGTGATTGGGACGAGAGAGGAGGCAAACCCTTGCGTCTTGTCTTTCCACACTCGCTATTTCCACCCTTCTAACTGATCCACCTTCATCCCCTCGTGGCGGCTAAGACTCATCTCAATACTCGTGACGGACTCTTCACATTTGTTCCATGTAAACTTTGCCGCCATCTCCCTCTATTTTGCTCATTCTTAATCTGCATCAGCGATCCCCCCCCCCCCCCCCGACCCTTTTCCCACTTAAACACAGGCTAACGAAACACACGAAAAAGACACGAACGCCAACACACCTCCGGCACTTCTCCCTAAACATTAACATCACTTCATCGGCTCCTGGTGTTGGCGGTGGTGGTGGTGCCGCTGTAAAGAACACCACCTCTCGCCTCTTTGTTTACCTTCAGCGGCTGGTGGCGGCAGGGGGGGGTATGGAGAAGGGGGGGAAGAACATTCCAATTGTACCTGGAAAAAGAGAAAATATTACGTTAATGAAGGTTGACGTGTACACATACTTTAATTCCTCGTTACATACATACTGACATATATGTACAAAGGACGGAGAGAGAGAGAGAGAGAGAGGAGAGAGAGAGAGAGAGAGAGAGAGAGAGAGAGAGAGAGAGAGAGAGAGAGAGAGAGAGAGAGAGAGAGAGAGAGAGAGAGAGAGAGAGAGAGAGAGAGAGAGAGAGAGAGAGAGAGAGAGAGAGAGAGAGAGAGAGAGAGAGAGAGGAGGAGAGAGAGAGAGAGAGAGAGAGAGAGAGAGAGAACATACAGACAATAATAATAGAGGACATACAAAGACAACAGAAAATTACGTGAGCAAAGAAGTATTACAAGTTATTATAAAAAAGGCAAACATATATAAAGTTGCGCTACAGATAACCTCATGTGTCCGGTCACCAATTTGAACCTTTTTGGCATTACCTTATAGACCACAGCATTTATGGAGAGCACTAGCCGCAAAGCCGCCCTCCGGGCGGACTTTTTGGCTAGCTCCTGCGGAGGGCTATTGGTGGGCCTTCGGCCCACCACCTGTGTTTGGTGGGCCTTCGGCCCACCAAACATGGACTCTCCAGATAGCCCCTTCTAACTTTCCTGAAATCATGGATGTAGAAATGTATGTATTCCCCCCACCCATTCACTCACCCATTACCCATCACCCCCCACCCATTCACTCATCCATTACCCATCACCCCCCACCCATTCACTCACCCATTACCCATCATCTCCCACCCATTCACTCATCCATTACCCATCACCACACACCCATTCACTCACCCATTACCCATCACCCCCCACCTATTCCCTCACCCATCACCCATCACCCCCAACCCATCACCCCCCACCCATTCACTCACCCCACACCCATTACCCATCACCCCACCCATTCACTCACCCATTACCCATCACCCTACATCAAGGCTTCCTCAATTCTCGCAACCCACTTTTGTTTTCACAATTCTCGCTAATAGGCTGCAAAAAAAAAGAAAAAAAAAAGTGATCGGATCATCTCATAAGTGGGCTTATGACCTTCCCCTGGTCAACCTGATTCCAAAAATGTGCCATATGAGGTGTTTGCGCCACGGGGGGCGGAACCTATACCACACACACACACAGACAGACAGACAGACACACTTTCGCTTATATTATTATAGATAGGGCAGCGGGCTGGGAGGGGGGGGGGGCGAGGGGGGGAAGGTTATTTTGTCGCTCGTCAAAGTGAAAATATAGCCCTTGCATAATCTTACTTTAGGAAATATTTGTTGATTATGGAAGTTTAATACATAACAAGACTTAAGCGAATGTATTTACTTTCCCTAGTCGGTCGAAGGTCTGTACACACGAACTCCACGTTAACATAAATTAGGACTCTTGCATAAATAGAGAAAATCCAATATTTATAAACTAAAAAGAAAAATATGGAGGACAAAACATTCATATTACCGTCAAGAAACATTTTATTTGAAAAAGGAGAAATTAGGCTCTCAAATCTGGTAGAGAAAAAAAGATATTACTATTTTTTGTGATGAAAATGTAGATGTCAAAAAATGAGTAGGAAAACGAAAACAACGCTCTCTCTCTCTCTCTCTCTCTCTCTCTCTCTCTCTCTCTCTCTCTCTCTCTCTCTCTCTCTCTCTCTCTCTCTCTCTCTCTCTCTCTCTCTCTCTCTCTCTCTCTCTCTCTCTCTCTCTCATATACACAGCAATAAACCCAATACACACGCACATCCTTGACAATTTGCTAATTGGATATAAACATTCACTCACTCGGAAATTTCCCTTAAATTGCCAACAAATCATTGGCCTTTCTGCAGAATCTTTCCGCTCGTTCGCTGCTAATCTTGTCTGTAATGGTCACGTCACTGCGCTAAACATTCTCATTTATCAGTGGATACGTGTTATGTGGATACGCGTTGAATAAATCGCAAAATAATTTTTAATTATATTTGTGTAAATTAAGTTGCCGCTGTATTAATCTTGCTAATAGCGCACTATTTATTATCTATTTTTGTTTGTATATAGTCAACATTTTCATCAGTGCTATATATGAATCCTAATTTTTTGGGGTACAAGTGTATGTAATATCCTTATCCTAACATCCTTTGAGTGTGGGTGCATGTGTGTGTGCGTTTCTTTTCTTTTATTATTGTGTGTGTTCATTCATTAGCATTTAAGATTAATGAATAAATT
>JACEEZ010018906.1:0-2500 GCA_016584305.1 Chionoecetes opilio | reverse complement strand
AACATTTGAAAATTGATAAAATGAAAAAATGTACACAAAAAAGTTAAAGAAAGGAGAAGAAATATAGAGAGGAAAACAGAAGAGATGAAGATTCGATAGGCATAGGATGATAATAAAATATTGAAAAATATGGTAATCTTACATAGTACACACGAAAAGAAAGCGGAAAAGCATATATAAAAAAAATGGATGGAAAAGGGTGGATGGAAATAATGCGCGGGAGTATCCGAGATCCATGAAGCTTGAAACGAAGTCGGATAAATTAAATTGAACCCCGGAGATCAAAGACCTGAGGAAGAAAAAACTGGAAGGAATTTATACGCAAAAGTATTTCAACGGATATATACTAGATTTACTGAATCGCGAGTCGAAAGAGAGGAGAGAGAGAGGAGGGGGAGAGAGAGAGAGAAGAGGAGAGAGGGAGAGAGAGAGAGGGGAGAGAGGGGAGAGAGAAAAGAGGAGAGAGAGAGAGGGAGGGGAGGGAGGGGAGAGGAGAGGGAGAGGGAGAGGAGAGGGAGAGGGAGAGGGAGGGGAGAGGGAGAGAGAGAGGGAGAGGGAGAGAGAGAGGAGGAGAGGAGAGAGGGAGAGAGAAGAGAGAGGAGAGAGAGAGAACGAGGAGGAGAGGAGAAGAGAGAGGAAAGAGAGAGAGAGCGAGAGCGAGAGCGAGAGCGAGAGCGAGAGAGCGAGGCGGAGAGGCGAGAGCGAGAGAGAGAGAGAGAGAGGAGAGTAATAATAATAATAATAATAATAATAATAATAAAGTTATTTTTCCCCCGCAGGGTTTTTTCGTTACTACAATATTTTCAAGATAATAGTTACATAAATTAAATTACACAGTTTTGCATAAAAAACATTAAAAATATAAAATTAAAAATTTTAAAATAGAAAAATAATCGACATTTAAAATATATAACAGAAAATGAATAAAAAGTAAAGGAAAAAAAGCATTATTAAAAGAAAACAATATATAAGTAAAATCATATTAAAAGGTACATATAGTTCTACCTAAGAATATACTATATACATTAAAAGAAAAAGTTCTATACTAAAATTAATTTCCATCCCGAAGAAACAAGTTTGAGTTAGTCTAAAAGACTGTAGGGTGTTAGCTTTCTTAACTAGCGACGGGAGGCTGTTCCATAACTTGGGGCCACTTACAGAGAGAGATCTGGCCCCATGTCTGTGTTGGTCTTAGGACGTACAGGTGATCTCGCTGTCGGTGGTGCTACCAGTAACGTCCTCTACATTTGGGAAAAGTCAGATTAGGATATAGATGGGTCATATACTTGAACATAGTGACCCCTGTATCGTGAGTTATTTGGTCTTTAACATTCAGCCATTGTAGTTCTTTAAAAAATTGGAGTCACATGATCGTACTTCCTGGCTTTACCATCTACTACTTTTGCTGCGAAATTCTGTAGTTTTTGAACATTGTTTAGGAGAGTTGTGTTTGCTGTGCCCCATATTACATTGCAATAATTAAAATGCTAAGTGCAAATGATTGTATAATTGCTGTGCGAGTATCCTTGTCGAAAATATTTTTTTATTCTATTTTCATACATTAGAGATCCGGTTACTTTTTTACTCATTTCACATACATGCTTGTTAAAGTCATGTACCTGTCCATGGTAGTCCCAAGGGTTTTTACATGTGTGGTGGGTTGAAGGGTTGTGGGCGTGGTGCTGTATAGTGAGATTGTCTGGTATCTGGGATAATAGTTGATAGGTATCTATGAACATACACTGTGTTTCTTAGGTTCAGTAGTAAACCATTTTTCAGGGAAAATACAACTTTTAAGAGAGAGAGAGAGAGAGAGAGAGAGAGGGGAGAGAGAGAGAGGCGAGAGAGAAGGGGAGAGAGAGCGAGGGGAGAGCGA
This sequence comes from Chionoecetes opilio, assembly GCA_016584305.1. Classification (NCBI taxonomy): domain Eukaryota; kingdom Metazoa; phylum Arthropoda; class Malacostraca; order Decapoda; family Majidae; genus Chionoecetes; species Chionoecetes opilio. The sequence goes on along the minus strand of JACEEZ010018906.1, from coordinate 624 downwards.
GAGAGGAGGAGAGAGAGAGAGAGAGAGAGAGAGAGAGAGAGAGAGAGCGGAGAGAGAGAGAGAGAGAGAGAGAGAGAGAGAGAGAGGAGAGAGAGAGAGAGAGAGAAGAGAGAGAGAGCACGCAGCCCTCATCACAAAGCTACGCGCTGCAGGTGTGGACACCAGGCATCCTTCAACTCTTCAGCGACTACCTGAGAGCGAGGCAACTAAAGGTGGTAGTTAATGGGCAGGAGTCTGAGTTGCAGCCATCAGAGCAGGTGTCCCCCAGGGAAGCTGCCTCGGCCCCCTGCCTCTGGGAATATTTATATTAATGATCTCCTGAATTTAATCCCCAGCTCAAGGGCCTATGCCGATGATTCACCCTGACACAGAGCTACGCCCAGGGGGGGAGACTGCCACTGCTGCCCCGATGAACACGACGCTGAGCCGCATCGTGGCCTGGGGCAACAAGTGGCAAGTAAAATTCGCTCCTCATAAAACCAGCTGCTCCACGTCTCCAGGTCGAGCGTAGCCGCGCCTTATTGCGATGGAAGACACTGGTGCCCGGACGAGGTGAGGTGCTGGGGGTCACCTACGACTGCAGGGTGACCTTCAAAGCCCACATTGAGCGACCCCAGAGGGGAA
>JACEEZ010018905.1:8810-21279 GCA_016584305.1 Chionoecetes opilio | reverse complement strand
CTAACGAGAACCAGGCGATTAGCACGTTGACTATTATATTTTAGTAGTCCTCTCACATTTGTTATTGTCATTATCAATGTGTATGCACTTGTAGTCAGCTCATCAATGCAAGTAATTATATCACAAACGTGTCACCAGCAATGTATACTTGGAAGTGTCTTGGTGAAAATAGCTGTCTTGGTCGAGGTTCCACAAAGAAACCTTTAAAACTCACAATTGTGAAAACCAGAATTTCTATATGTATTCCAGATTTAATGCAATAAATTAACCATGACTGACAAAATGAGTATCCATCATTCAAGTATCAACCATAAGCTATGAAACTCCAACCCTAGTATACAAGTTTACAATGATTTTTTATGAGTCTCTCACATACAGACTTAAAGTATTACTAAATAATTATATAAAATAATATTTGTTTTATGTTTCAGTAACGAAGAAGCAGCAAAGAAGCGCTGAATCGGCCACTGAATATCGATATGATTCTGTTAGCAGTTGCGTCAATGGCACTGAAATTGTCGGTCGAGTCGATTTGTAGAGCGTGTTCGGCAGTTCAGATATGGATGTCTCAAGTGATGCTACAAGCCGAGGGCACAGGAGGACTAGATACAGCGGACGGATTTAAGAAGACCCTGCAGTGCCCTCGGCGGAGATTTATGCACGATGTATGGTGGGCACTGCGTGGAGTGCCAATTATGTTCGCGTTATCCGAAGAAAATAGTTTGTCCAGTGGGAGAAAGTCAGGAGTTTTAATAAAAACTATCCCGGCATACCGCTGATCTGAACAAAAATCAGCTGAAAGACAAATTAAAATTATTTAACTATGGACTTAGTAGCTCATGGTTGGGTTGTGAGGCCAAATTTCAGTCCAGAACTAAAACTGCTTCAAGAATTTACTAATTGAATGGTCACCAGGAGCAATATTTGGTGGTAACACATTTCACATGACGGCGAAATAGCTGAAATGGACCACGCACCTTTTTTTGGGCCACGCCCTTTTGAGCGAAGTACTATAGTCTATTCACTTAAAGCCTGGTTCCTGAGGCTGGGAGCTGCTCGATGCCCAAGCCGAGTTTGTAAGGGAAGTCGCTGATTGGCTGAGAGACTCGGGCTGGGTGGCGATGGTGGTGGTACTGCCTGTAGCCTACAAACCCAAAAACCCTTGCGTGCCTCATAAAAATATTCATCTTCTTGCTTACTCACCTCTTACACAAGATAGGCCTATTTTGTGCGCATCAGTGAATCAGACAGTGATGTTCAACAAAACAGCCACTTAATCAACTCAATAGGGTAAAAAATAAAGTCATAGACTGAGATCACAAGAGTAGGCGGACTTTTTAGGTTTTCATTGCATTGAGATGTGTATCCTACCCGATATACCAAGATACCACGATATCTTTATAAAAGCTGAAGCCTCCCAACCATCGTGTTCATAATACATAGCGGCATATCATGAGCATAAAAAAATTACCACACTAATAATACCTATATTAAGATAATTGAAGGAAATAAAACGCACAGTGTATAAAAAAAAAATGTTCTTGGCTATTTGCCTCTTCAACTCGCTGTAACTCATAGGTTTTGGTCGCATTCAATTTTCAAGAACTGTTTCAAAATCCTTATACTTTTCCGCTACCTGTGGTAGAGCACGTTAATCCAATAAGGAAAAAGAGTAGGTGAGCAAAATGGCTAAGAAAGTTAAAACTGTTTCAAACTGGTGCCGTGCAGGGTGGGCCTACTGATAGCTCTCCTGATAAAAACGTCTCTCCTTGTATAGGAATGCAAATGCCTCACCCGTCACTGTTGCCAGTTTGCCAGTAGTAGTTAACTTTCTGAGCCATTTTGACCAACCTACTCTTTTCCTTATGGTACGTGCTCCATACACAGGAAGCGAAAAAAGTATAAGCCTTTTGAAAAAAAGCTTTTGAAAAATTGAATGCGACCAAAATTTATGGGAGTTACAGGAGTTGATGAAGCAAACTAAGCAAAGAATAAATGTTTATACACTCTTTTCCTTCACTTCAATTATCTTAATTATTAGTAGGTCTTAGTGTAATTTTTTATGATCTTGATATGCAGCAGATGTATTAATTGAACACGATGATAGCTCAAGCTTTTCCTTGAAATATCATTGGGTAGTTTGGTAATATCGGGTAGGAGTACATTTCAATGCACTGAAAACCTAAAAGTCCACCTACTCTTGTGATAGTCAGTCATGACTTTATTTTTTACCCTATTGAGTTATGAATGGCGTGTTGTTGTTGAACAATCACTGCCTGATTCACTGATGCAAACAAAATAGGCCTATCTTGTGTAAGAGATGAGTAAAGCCAAGAAATATGAATATTTTTCTAAGGCAAGGCAAGGGTTTTGGGTTGCGGCGAGGCAAGTACCACCACCAACGCCACCCACCCCGGGAGTCTATCAGCCAATCAGCGACGTCCTTACAAACTCGTCTAGGCAGCGAGCAGCTCCCAAGAATCCAGCTTAAGTGAATAGACTATACCATACGCCGTGACTGTATCTACAGAACCGTTGGATCTAGGAGGTTGCCCGACCACTCAAAATGTGCGCAATGGCCACATAATGGGGGGGGGGGGTCAGTAATACATTTTCATATCCAAAAGTCAATGGTTTTTAAGATAATTGCCAAAAACCGATTTCAGCATGTTACGCACTACAATTATTCGTAATTGTTCCTGTTCCTATTGTTAAATTACTTGATTCCTGAAGAGTCCAGCAACAATCTGCATAAAAAAATACAATGAACCCTATTTATTTTTTGTTTCAGGAGACGTTAAAGTGTTAAGTGTTAAAGTGAAGCATATGCATATTGCAGATTATATAAGAAAATTGCAGCAATATGACTTCAGTACTAACCTTTTATCAGATCCTAGAGAGGTATATTTCTTGCGTGGTCTAGCTTTACTTAGAATAACACTGCCTCTTAGTTGTTTCACATTTAGGCATGCTTTATTTTGACCCAGAACATCATAGCAAGTTCGAGGCAACGGCCACGCGTTGCCTTGATTCTTTTATTTCTTGATTTTTTTACTCTACCTCTTGGTCAAAGTGTTCAGCCAATAGTTCCAATGTAGGAACAGTCTTGAAGACTTCAAATAATTTCAAGAATTCTGCTCGTTTTTTCTTGCGGGATATGCCCCAGATCAGTCAGTTGTTTGTAGGCTTTCATGGCTCACAGATCGTGCCAGAGCATTAACCTCGTTGGAAGAGAGGTCTAGAGCCTCGTCATCGGACTTATCTAAGAGCTCCTCGCCTTCTTCAGACCCGGAATCTGAGCCTGTAGACAGGTGATTTTTGTGTGAAATTAATAAACAACGTAAGATAAAAGAGGACAATATTAGATTTCATATGCACCAATAAATAAGTAGTGTATATTATATACATATATACTGTAGTATTACCTGCTGTGGACATTGCTGTTTGTGACGCCCCATCATCAATGTCCATTGGTGATATGCCCGAGTGGCCAGGCCCATCATATGCAGGGAGAAGTTTGGGTTGCTTGGGTCTCCCTATTCCCAAGTCGGCAAATGCTTCGTCCTCCTCAGACGATGAGCAATGCTTCCTTTTTTATTTGTAATCATCGTAAGGGTTATGTTCCCCATCCCCGTCTGGGGATGACGGGGTTGAAATGTCCTGCACGGACAAATCATCCAAGTCCATTTCACCCCCATGTTCACCTTCACACCACTTTCACACTGTCTTTGGCACTTGGCACTGTCTATAATAAAATTGTTATCTTTTAACTGTTGCACCTATAGCACTTAGCACTGTCTTTTTACCATGCATTGCCTGCGGGAAACGAAAAACCTTATTAGGACACATAATAAGGACATATGAATATGATCTTGGCTGGGCAATGCCAAGCATGCAACACATTTTACGACCAGTTTTACCTGGCCAACCATCACCATTCCCGGGCTGTGGACCGGCCAGGAATGGACAAGGCTCCCAGCCTCAGCCTTGACGAGGCATTTGGCTAGATTGGGCTCCTCCACCCCAGAAATGGCGAGGGATTTGATGACAAGCGTACTTGCCACCCAATCCCACCCATTCCCCCAATCCCACACCGCTCCCCTTTATTCTTAGCCATTAGAACAAGGTAGTTAATGGCACGCAGGCCAAGGCAAGCATGCCAAAATGGGGTCTGTCCGTGTGTCCGGACAGACGGGATGAATATACAGATGGAGGGTGAATTGCATAGTTTTTATATGGTGAGAGTTAAGTTAAAAAGTAACACACAAGTGTTAAAAAAAAAAAAAAAAAACATAGCCAAGGGATGCCTAGCCCTACCCCGAGTGAGCGACTTAGCTCTCACTCGCCCGTCAGGGTGGCAAGGTTGGTAGAGACGTGAGCTTGCAATGTGTAGCGTCCCTGCGCATTCGGTCAGCGGTTCGAGTCCGCCTAGTTCGTGCTGACGTGGCGGCGCTTTGTATAGTCAATAACCTTGTAGTTGGTACTTGCAAAGTGTCTAGATAGGATGAAAATCTTATCTTATCTTAGCTCTCACTCTATCCGTCCACTCGGGACACTGGCATGACATCACATGTCCATGGGTTTAACATTATGAACTGGGTGCAGCTAGCTCACACCTAGCTTTGCACACCCATTTTGCAGTTGCGGACATAAACAAACAGAAATAGTCACACAAGAGAGAATAATTGGCTCCGAACAAACGGGGGGTATAGCACTCAAGGGGAGGGAGGAAGCCTTTTGCTATTTTGGCGACGAGCATTTTACATCAGTCGTCTAAGGGTGCGACCCTAAACACTGCACTGCAGTTTCACACTGGCCCACTCGAGGTGTCATGGTGTTGGCGAAAGATGTTCACACCTTTTTCCAGACACTGCACCACCATGAGCTTTAGCGTGTGTTACGGCAAGCCCATGGTGTGCCACATGTGCAGTGTCTCTCTCGCTATGGTGCCCCACCAGTTGATCGTGAATGTTGTGACCAATGGTTGCACACCTGTTAACTGGGTCACATTCCAATCCCCTCAGGACACTGTATTTCCGCAGTCTTAAGGCCGTGGGCCGCGTGCGGGAAACCCAGTGGAAGCGTGTTGTCTGCTACCACCGCACGTCGACTACCACGACCGTCCCTCTCTCAGGCCATGGGCCGGAAACGCACGCCTCCTTGTGGGGTTTGCGCGCTCCTTCAGGCCCGTATCCCCACTTACAATTAATACTAAACTTTGGTTTATTAACTCCGACTTACGCTAACTTCACACTCACTGTTATCTCACTCACTTTTAGCTTAAATCTTTACTGTTACGTTTGGTATCAACTTAATAGTGCTGGGAGGAATTCTAAACCTTAATAACCAAAATAATAGTAGGAAATATTCAAAAATGGCCGCCGTTAGAACTCCATCGCTTTCAGAATTTATCAAATTTGCGAAATAAGTCTTTATATAACAAATACGACGCAAGTACAATTAGGTACTTAAAGGCGCTGCAGAAGCTGAATATGGGCTACCATAGACCTACAAGACCTAGTTTGAAGAAGGCATTATCTTGGCTTTATGGGCTCATACGCCCATCCCTATTCTTTACTTATTGGGGCAGAAAAAAGCGGATAATTTATTTCACCCAACAACGATTTTTTTGATGCGCTATGTTTTTCGGGTGTGTTTTTATGTTTTTTTGAATGAACTGCAACCGTTTCTGTCGCAATTTTTTAGATTTTTTTTTTTTAGGTAGAAAAATTATTTTTATTTTTTTTTTTTTTGTTAGGTAAGGTTAGTTAGGTTAGGTATAGGTAAAATTAGGTTAGTTAAGTTTCATTTTTAAGTTTTTTTTCGGAAAAAAAAAACAAAAAAAAAAATGCGTCAGAAACGGTTAGAAGATTCATTTCCAAAACACATAAAAACCCCAGAAAAACTTTAAGCGCATCAGAAAATCGCTTTTGGTTGGGTGAACTGTAAATTTACCAAAATATCTGTTAATCAGTCTTGAGAAGTGGTGGTCATGGTTTTGAGTGCTCCGTAGAGTAGAAAAAGGGCCAGCAATTTTAGATTTAAAAGTTTGAGAGAGTTATAGTAGTTAAGTAGGGGAAATGTTCTTTTGAAATAATTGCACCACAGAAAATAGGTAATTATTAAGGAGAACTGGGCTCTTCCCCGTCCTTACTACTCGTTTTATGTATAATTTAAACTCCCCATGTAGTGTTTATTTATGATAACTTCGGGAAAACAAAAATTAGATCTATATTTTCACTAGTAACCAGAGAAAATGATTTGCATTGACCGGCTGTGAGTTTCGTGCACTGCAGCCAGCTGGCCGGCCGGCCGGGCTACTGTTACACCTTTAGATTTGATCAATGGTGGGCCTAAACAACCAAATAAGGGATAACCAAAATCTAGCCTAGACCTAAAATAGCTTAAACATAACCTAAGCAAACCTAAACGTGACGCAATCTAAACCTAACCTAGCCACATCATATGAATTTGGTTTATGAAAAAACTAACAGGTAAAAATATTTCATATACTTATAAATTTCAACATTTGCATTATGTTATTTGTTATAAATCAGCAGTATCACAAAAAAAAGTGGCTAAATATGGTTTCCATAATTTTCTTCCAAGCTCTTAAACACACACCCCACACACACACAAAATTTATTATATTGGTATTGCTGGAATTTAATTGTTGAAGGGTCTACAGGGCAAGGGCAAGGAGTACACACACACACACCACACTAGCATAGTTTTACTTCAGCATTACCAATACTTAATATTATCTCTCAACCCCACTTACCAGCAATAGATTGAACAAACTAGGCTAGGTTATGTGGTTAGGTTATCTGCAGCTTAGGTTAGTAAACGAAACAGGGGGATCTGTGGGGGGAGGCATCCCCATAGGTCAAGTTACGTTACAACCACCAAACAGTGTCACCAGTTTCCAAAAGTCAAAACTTCAGTGTTCTGGACAAGCGAGAAAAGTTTGTGTGCAATAATGAAATAGCTTTATTCTTCCTTATCAAACTATTACCAGTGGAACTGTCGCGAACATTTCCACGTCGGCGAGAGTCTCGGTTGGCGTTTCGGGAGAGTTCTATTGGTTTCTTAAAAGTTAGATGTGCGTTTAATTAAATTCTCACCCTTTTGGAGGGAATATATTTTCTATACTGTGACAGATTTAAAACAAGACAAAACATCATTCAGGAAAAATTAAGTTTCGTCCCCGAAATCCGTGGTTGCCCAATAACGAAAGTTTACCAATAAAAGGAGATTTACTCTTACCCCAGCTACGTAGGGGAAAATCTTATTACAATCTCAGGCAAATGAAGCTTGGTCACATCACATCCAAACAGTCTTGTTTCCAACGCTGTCAGGGTGGAATAAAATGTTAGTTTCCCTTACGAGAAAGCAGAGGAAGCCATTCAGATAGGGGAAACTATACCCGGGCTGCATTGGCTTTATGGTACAGAGATCTCGTCGCCCTGTGTCGGGACGAGAATTTTGGTAGACGAGAGCACAGTCTAATACAGGGGCGAGAGTATACCCAGCTGACCCGGGGACGTACTGAAGTTACAATGTCACTCATCTCTCTCCGTACATACAAACATTTAATACACACAATGACAGCGTTTACAGCCCTGTCACAACCTTTCTAATGACAACGCTTTTACATGAAAAGCCGTAGTGGATTGACTGAAAAGTGAAAAAAACTCCCCGGCAACACCTTATAATCGTCGATTTATACAATTCTTGAACATTTCTTCCCTGTTAAACATATTTATGACTTTATACTGTTTATCTAATAATTAAATTTAATCTTCAAATGATACATTTCTTCATTTTCTTAGAAAAAATATTTTCTTTTTATTTCGGTAGTTTGGTTTTATAAACAAGCGTCCTTAGCAACGGGTTTACACTCAAAGTAGCCAGGATCTGCTAATACCTACACTCAAAGTGGATGAGGATAGCATATGCATTTCCGTAATACCAACTTTTACACTTAAGAGTAACACTTAAGAGTAAATATTAATTGTAAGTGAGGATCTGGGCCCAGACCTGGTAGTGGTGGCTCTGCAGGCAAGAGGCCATTGTGTCCAGGAGCAAGTTATGTCGTTTGGTCCTCAGTCCTGCCACGGCTGGGCACTGCTGTGTTATGTCTGTGTTATGTCAGCCTTCTAGCACTGTTTACATTTTTATAAATTGTCAACGTGTATAGTTTATTGTCAACTTACGTTAGGACGACTGCTGGCTCTCCGTCTCCGGCTGGTTCCTCTTCCCCTGGCTCATCCACCGTATCTTGTTGTGGTAAATCCAGAACCTGCTCTGCGGCACCATGGTTACTGTAAGCAAAATAATTTGACATTATTTTTCATTTTATAAGAAGTTCTAACACTGTTTACATTTTAAGATTTTCAACGTGTATAGTTTATTGTCTGTTATTAGGCTGTCCTCCCTGTTTTCACAGACAGCTCTTGCTTTTGCTCTCTCTGGGGACAGACACAGTCACTGTACCATTGCATAATGATTTTGGTAATCCCATTATTATACTGAAAACAGTTTAGGAACGGCCTAAAATATAGCCTTAGAACAGCCCCAAAAAAATACCCTCATGACTGCTTAAGAAAGCAGTATCATAAGCAATGAAACGGGGTTAGAAAGCAAGCCTTACAAACATCCTCAGAAAAACATGCGAACGCAGTCTCGGTACAATCTGATATAGGAGTGTTAGAACAGCCTATCGAAGCAGGATTTTGGATTTTCCTTTGAAGTAATGTTTATTAACGTATAATGCTCATGTTTGATGCAATATATGTTTTGCTTGCATTCATAATGTTTATTTTTCTTCGAAGGATAGTAGTGTTTGAAAGCAGCAGGCAGCCTGGTGGTTGGAGCTGCAGGGAGCTGTCGAGGTGTGTGAAGTTTCCTCTAGTAACGGAAGAAGGTATCTTTGTGTAGCAGCATCACCAATACGCCGTGTGTCGAGACATAAGCTGAAAGTCCTTGCGCCGCGTGCTATTTATTACACACAGACTACAAATGCACATAAACACAATGTGGACATACCTATCTATCACTACATAACACCAGTAGGTATTACCATAAACAGTAGTTACCAACACCAGTAGGTGTTACTATCACTACATAACACCAGTACTATAGGTGGGTCATGTCTTTTGAGATATTTCGCTGTTGCCTGGTAACACTGAAATTTTCATGTTGCACCAGAGTGTTTCCTCTAGTTTGTATTTTAACGTAAATGTTGAGTTTTTTTCGCTCAAGTGCAATGTGATTACTATCAGATGGCACATTGATATTACACACATACCATTTGGGCTAGGATAGCTAGGGGTAGGTGTAACTCTTTTTGAGCAAGAAAATGCTCACATCCGTTTGAGGCAACGTGTCCAGGGTGCACCGCGAGGAGGCGGACCTTATTTACACCCCAATTTTTTTTTTTTTTTTAAAGTAAAGGCCATTCCTTCATTCCATCATTGTTGATAGTCTCATAAGGCGTGTTGGTCTAAAATTTGGTCTTCAGTTTATTTATTCCTCACTGCTGCTCTCGGATGATAAATAAATCAATTATAAATGACTCGTACATATGTTCAAAATCTATGTCCTTTCGGTAATCTTCTTCAATTTTGCTTATCACACTTATCACATCAATATAAGGCCTCCTGCACCTAATTTTACCTTAATTATGACACGTGTGCATTCACAGTGTATGTATGTCACTCTCGGTTATGTTGAAAACTCGCCTGTAATGGTTTGGGAAGAAATATAATGGAATAAGGACAGAGGACAAGGCATGGACAACGCAACCAACAGAGCAACGCAACGGGTGGAGTGTTTTCAAATTATTCTTGCTTGCCGCTGCGCGGTGCAACGGGTCGAGAAAACGTCTTGTATATGGGCCTATAAGACCTCCATAAATATCCCACCAGTCAATGATATCGGTTAAGGATGAAATTACAAAAAGAACCTTGCGCTCATGGCATACCATGGTGGTTATAGGAACATTAGCGTTGTGTGTTGTACAATTATATTGCATGTTACATTATTGTATTCAGGCCATCAAACATTTGCTGTTATAAATAAAAACGGGGGATATTAACATAAAGAATGAGGCTCCTGTGGCCATTGGAAGCTGCCGATAGGCTGCTCACTAATACATTTCGCGTTTGTTTGTAACAGATTTTTCATTTTCCAGCGTGAGTACATTTTATAATAAACTGTAGATATTAATGTTTTGTTTTAACCATTACATGCACCGTGTTGTCATTGTTGGAGACGAACAGTAACAACCCACCACCACCTTGCCCGTTAGCATATTTCCCAGCTCTATGTGAGTATGTGGTTTCCGGGTGAAGACGCCTGGCTGTAGCTCCGAAACTAACCATTGGATTTTCTCGAAAAAAAACTTCATTGTGATTCCTGGAATATGCTGCCCGTCAGGGCGGCTGCAGGCCAGGGATCCCCAAGGGGGGGCGCCACATTTCCTACTCCATGTATACTACACAACACATCTACAAATTTAGCAGATTTTAGAGTAGTGACATATTTCCTACAGAGATACAGCATATCTCCTACACACAGTAGGTGTAGGAGTTATGCCTGACACTTGTGTGTGTGTAGGAAATATGACCGACTATATGTAGGAGCTGTGACATTATGTAAATATGTGCATCTGTAAAGCACATTAATTAAAATGGCACTTTATATTTTTCACTAAAGCATACGTATATACAATGATACATTAAAACATTGAAATGGCACTTTTTATTTCTTACTAAAACATACGTATATACAACGAAACATTAAAACATTAAAATTGCGGATGTTCCTCTCAATACTAGCCATGCTTGGTCCAGGAACAGTGAAGTACAAGGCTCCGAAATGCCGTCTCTCCCGACGAATGGAGAAAAACCTAAACTAGACTCTTGTCTGAATGTGAACGATACTTGTCTCTGTTTTGGTTGCTCCATAATACAGCGCAGAAAGGACATCAAACTAAGTACTTTTTGACTGATCAAGGTCGTCAGGAGTGTAGTGAGCCAGAAGCGCCGAGTACAGAGGCGCCCCACTAAAGGGGTGTAGGAGATACGCTGTATCCTTGTAGGAAATATGTCACTACTCTCAAAACTGCTAAATTTGTAGGAGGGTTTTGTGTAGGAAATGTGGGTGATTTGGACTTTGTAGACTTGGTGGGCGTGTCTGGTCTTCGTGAGGTGTGAGGCCGTCAGGAAAGAGTTCGCAGTGCCAGACGATGCAATGCCTGCTTGAGTTAATGCGGTTGTCCAGCCTGATGCCTCCAAGTAGTCCCCAAGTGTCTTCCAAACAGCCATCTCAACATGGAGACCTCCAAACATGACCACGTACTGGTCTTCGCCATGTGTGTGCGGCCAGTGCCACTGAACGAACTTGGCCAGTGCATACAGCGGAGCATCTAAGGCAAGTCTTGAAGTATAAGAAGGGATGAAAAAAATAACAAACTAGTGGATGTATTGCATATACGGAATATTTCTTTTGCCATTAAAGGCGAATCTTGATTTCATCAAGATTTTTCTAAGTGAAAATTAGCCGTTATCACAAAAATGGTTCATAGAGGCTTCTGAGTAATTGGATCGTTTGTCTCCCCTCTCAAAATCATAGCTAGGACCCTGTAGAATGCCTGAACAAAATTTGGTGCTTTTATCCGGCATGTCCCCATCCTCTTGAAATCTGGTCCTTAGCGGCCGGACTACGGCTAAGGCACCGGCTCAAGGCTATGTACAGTCGATATTTCAGGTGCTTTTGCCCTGCCTTACACCTCTAAAGCCCAATGCGTGGGTGTGGTCCGAGAATTCTACTAGCCAATCACGCTGCCTGTCTGAGCGCTGTTTAGGCAGCTTCGACCAATCACAAGGCTTGAACACTTCAACACCAAAACAAGATTTTTAATCCCTCCCTCCCTCACCTCTGCAATAAGGCAACGCTCGCCCCCGCGGCCCGCCGAAAAAGTTTGTCACAAGTATGACATTCATCACAGGTTTTGACCAACTATATATTTTTGCATTGGGACGTGCCACATACCATGATAATCGGAAAACTGTGTTGATTCCGAGACTGTGAGTGAAAAGTTAATGCAAGCAAAAGTACAGGAGTAAGGAAGAGTTGAATAAAAAAAGGTGAAAGAAAATAAATGTTTATACACGATCTCATTTTGCTCTCATTATCTTTATAGGTATAGTTTACTGTAATTTTTATACAGTCATGATATGCACTAATGTCTCGTGAAGATGATGGTATGTTCAGTTGTCCTAAATATCATCTGGTAATATGATAATACCGTATAATAGTACAACATTTTAGTGCGGGCGGAGCACCTTGGTGACACTTGTCTAGTCGCTTCGCCCTCCGCCCGCCCGCCCAACAACACACAACACAACTTTTATTGCAGCATTAACTTATAAAAAAACCCCATAGGCCGGGGGTTTAGCTTTTA
>JACEEZ010018904.1:0-13361 GCA_016584305.1 Chionoecetes opilio | reverse complement strand
AATTTCCGCCAGTGGGGGATTTTCCGGTTTGGGGGTGAGGTGGAGGAGGGAGGGGTTTTGGAAAAACATAAGGGGGGGGCTTTTTTGGGTTTTGGGGGGGGGGGTTTTTTTGTTGTTGCTCAGGGTTGGCCATATGGAGGAGGGAAAAATTAAAAACCTTTCTTTCCCCCGGATAAAGTCCGAAAACCCCGAGACACGTTCCCTTTCCTACCACCTAGAGAACCCTTTTTTTATCCAAAAACAGTGAAAGGGTGCCCTGGGACTCCAAGGGCACACCAAAGGCAGGCTGACCTGGTGAAGGTTTTCCCCCTTGATGCCTTCAGATGCCTTCTGAATAGTGAGAAAAAATACCTAGACCTATCTTTTAATAAATGCTATTTTATATGAGCTTATCTTTCATTTTCACACCAAATTTAAAAAATGGTGGGTGTCTAGGCTTAAAATATGTGTTTTCGGGAAAAAAAAAACAAAATAATGTTTGATGTAATATGATTTTTAAAATATCAACGGTCCCCCCCATCCCTATCCGGTGTCCCCCCCACGAGGGGGACCCCGGCGAGGGTGCCAAAAATTTATAAAAAACCTTAAACCCCCTTTATTATCGGGTTTAAGTACATGAGGGTCCCATAGGTGGGCCATTTTGTGAAGTTTGTTTTGGCACATGTGCACTTTTCCGGGTTTTAAAAAGGGATTTTTTTATGAATTTTTTTCCACTAATAGTAGGGGTTCCCCCCCACACCACCCTACAAATTACTGGTGGGTGTACGAAACAATTGTGTACGAACTGACTGCCCCTCCTCTCATAAATGCTACGGAGAGGCAAAGATATGAAATTCGGCACTGGTGTCTGTGCGTGGAATGCATTTAATGTAGGGGAAAAGTGAAATACAAAAAGGGTATAAGTGCAGTTTAGACCAAATACAATACAACACAACCAACGGGGGTTTTAATACCTGAACGTTTCGTTCTTTTTATAAGGAGTTTTTCTAACCCACACAAAAGCTGTCGTAAATGAAAAAATAACACAGGGAGATCTGGGGGGCAAAACCCCCCCCCATGAGGTTGGTTAGTAATCAATCCCCGGGGTTAATTTTAGTTAACTAGCGGGGGATTTGGGGGGCGTACCCCCCCTTTTTTTCAGAAGAGTTTTGGGTCAAAAGGGGAGTTTGGTTTGAAATGCTATTTACCTAAAAGAGTATGTAGAGGAAAAAGGAATGTGTGTTTTGGTGGGCAAGAATGTCTAGAAGAGTACTTAGGTAACACTTTAAGGGTAGGTTTTGGGTAAATAAGGATATTGGTTAAAAACTGCTTAACCAAAAGGAGTATGTAAGGATAAAAATGTGTGTTTGGGGGCAAGGATGTTGAGAAGATAGGTACATTTAAGGGAAGTAGGGGGTCAATAGGGAGTATTGGGTTTGAAGCTGCATTTTACCTAAAAGAGTATGTAGAGGATAAAGGAATGTGTGATTGGTGGGAAAAAAGGTGTCTGAGAAGAGTAGGTAAACTCTACTCCATCTCAAGAGTGGAGTGAGTAAGCGAAAGTATTAAATGAATGGAAATGTGGAAGCTGGGGTGTGAAGTTTATTCAGGAAATTTCACGACCATGAAATTGGGGGGTTTTAAAGCCATAAAAATCATAGAATGCAGGCTTTCATTTCCCTAACCCTCTACTGAAATATGTCAAGTCTATTTTTTCGGTGTGAGCTGGGGGGAACCCCCCCGCTAAATCACTAACCTAACCTAGACATAAGTCAACTGGAACCCAACCCTAACCTAACTTTCGGGCTTTTGTGGATTTAACCCTAAATTCAAAAACAGGTTAAAAATAGGAACACCGCCGACAAAAAAAAAATAGGAACGTCGGCAAAATTTCCTATCGGGGACAGTTCCAAATATTGTCATTTTACTTGGAAATGATCCCATTAATAATCCCCACCAAAAAATGGGGGGGTATTAGTTTGGTAAAATTTAAAAAAGTCCTAGGATTTTTCCCTACATCACGTTAATTTTTCATTCTGAGTATTTTGAACCCCCCTTCCATTTGGGACAAATTGAATAATAAAGGGGTTCAGTACTACTCCAAAATCTAACGTTATTTCGCCATAAACGGTTAAATTAGGTTTTAAAACAGATTGGTTTTGTTTGGTTAGGGTGGAGTTTGGTTTAGTCGTTAAGTTAGGTTAAATCAGACTGGTTAGGGTTGGTTAGAGGTGGGGGTTTGGGGTTTGTAACATATATCAAAAAAAAAAAAAAAATTTTAATAATATGGCGTGCGAAGGTGCAAGGTTTGCGGGGATACATCCCCCCATACCTGTAAAAAAAAAATATTTCCGACAAAAAGGTGCCATATTTTATTCATAACATTAAAACGATTAGGAAAATAAGTTTCGGCCTGAAAACGTTGAAAGCCCACTACCGAAAAATTTTTTAAAATTGGGGTAAGTGGGAGGTATTTAAACATTCAATTAATATAATTATTTGCGCTGGCTAAAAAAGGGAAAAAAATGATCCTTCCCCCCTAATTATTGTTTTTTTATCCAGACCTTTACAAATCCCTTTAGGTAAAAAAAAATTATAAAAAAGGGAGAGTTAACCCCTTTTTTTTTAAAATCCTTTACCCACCCAAAGTCCTAAATGCCCCCCAAAAAATACTTCCCAACCTCATTTTAACCTTATCTAACCCTACCCAAAAACCTCCTACGAACCTAAGGGGAGGAAAGAAATAAAAATTTTTCCAGTTTAATTATATTGAGGTTAAAAAATTTGTAATTTGTTGTGTGGGGACGGCCAGGAGGTTTTTTAGGACATACGTCTTCAGTCTTCGAATTTTCCCCTTGGGAGGCAGATATTTGTTTACATTCTAAATGCATTATGATTTGGGTAAAAAATCTCAAGGGTTTATGAAATCTTCCTCTGATTGGGGCCAGGACAGTCAGCGAGTTTCCCTCCTCATGGTGGAACGGAACGAAAGAGCTTGAAACTCATCACATGGCTCACCATGTGAGCTAAGAAATTCGGCGTCCTTTGAAAAACATTTTTTTTGGGTTCGTAGCCCAAGATCTAAATGGCCCCTATGAACACTCTAAGATATCTTAGAGGCGGGAAATTACAACGTTTTGAACATCCAGCCCCAGCCATGTAGAAGGTATAGGTTGCGGTAACCCCATAAAAACATCCACCCACTTGGCGTTTTTCCCACTAACTGATTTCCTCATGACACAGCGCCGTCAGCGCGGCGAGGAATTCCAAAAAAAGGTTTGTACTGCAATTATTTTATTATCAGTCTTTTCGATATAAAAGAAGGAGCGAAAACATGTTATAACTAAGTTTTATTAGTTATCGACTGGGTTTAAGGGGGAAATTTAGGCCTTTTTTTGGGGTTTTTTAAACCCCTTTTAAGGCTATCTACGTCTGGCAGTTAGGCTGATGTGGGGAAAATTTTTTCAATATTTTTTATATGATACTAGCTCACCATAGACTAACGATAACCTTTTCCATGAAAAATCCCCTATGTTAGATCTCTCTTTTTTCTATGTATCTCTGGGTGTTCCTGATAAACTGGAAATATTTGAAAAAAATTATATATGATCATTTCAAAATTTATTAAAACTTTTAAACAATTTTTTAAAAGTTTTAGCAGGGCCTAATAAAGTGATGGTACCGATATTGAGATTATATTATTATGAGGTTTTTATATATAATATGAAAAAGAATTCCCACTTACAAAAAACGTACCACGGGCCCCCGGGGATTATGTCAAGTTGCCCCCTGCTTGTCATACTGATGAATCTGCATCAAATAATCATTAACTGTTTTTCAAAATGTTTACATATGAAATATTCAATTCTTTAAATTCTGTACATTTAATTTTTAAAATAGTAAATTTCCCGTCTAAAAAACCCAGCGGGGCCCTTTGGGGGCTGACGGGGATAAATTTTCCGCGGCGGCCGCCGTTTTGCCGCTCTACGGCTACGTAGGCCCGCCCTGATGATTAGTGGGTAGTCACCTCCCGCCGGGCTGCAAACGGGTACACACCTGTTCTGCGGACGGATGCCCACACGAGGGGGCCCCAGCTGGACCCACCCATAAGGGTCCCTATTGTCCTGGCGCGCCCGGGGAAGCATGTCACCCTCGAAGTTCGTGGGCACCCGTATGTGATTCCCGGGACCGTGTGAAGGTTGCCAAATTTCCCTTCCTTCACCCCCACCCTCCCCCTCCCTCAAAAAGTACAAACCCCTTCCTTTCCTTCCTTCTCCCAGTCATCCACCACTCCATCACCCCCCTTTTGTCACCCCCCTGCCCCCTTACGGGGGATTTCCCCCTCCCTTTCCACATAAACCCCCCTCAACGCTGAGTCATGACGGCCTCGTCGCCACCCCTTCCCCCTGGGGGCCTATCCTACCCCAAAACCCCTATATTTTCCCCTTTCCCCTCACCTACACCTGCCCACTACCACCCCTTCCCCCCTCCCCATCCTCTCCTAACCTTCCCCATCAAACACGCCCCCCCCCCCACCCCCATTCCTCATCCTATACCTCCCCAGACCTTTCCCAAAAACTTATTTACGCCTCCCCCCCCCCTTTTCCCCCCCCTCCCCAGTTGCTTCCCCTCCTGCCGATTTGGGGGTTTCCGACTCCCCGCCTCCTGCCCTTCCCCGGGAACCTACAGCCCCGGGGGGTGGAATTGCCTCGGAGGGCAGCGACGCTGGGGAATCTATGGACGTTTCGTTCCTAAGGCACACGACGCCTCGGGGCGGTCATTCATCGCCCCAGTTTTTCCATAAAACAATGTAAACGGGTTTGGCATTAAAGTATTATTGTGTGTGGTGTTGAAAAGGGGATTACTGTCGTGACTCCCAATTTTTGGGCCCTAAACCACCTGCCTAATTTCCCCTAAAGGCAGCCCACACTGTAGTTGACCTACTCTCCCCGTGACCCAAATTCCCCCGCACCGTCTCGGGTCCCTGCCACGGACCAGGATCCCTGAGTTACCCCCGGGCGGCACAGAGGAGCACCCCACCTCCTCTCTCTGTTCCTCGGGGGCCTCCCTCCCTGTATTATACATTTTTTCGCCGTAAAAAACTTTGTGGAACTTAGTGTTTGGTCATCCAGTGTCTAGCTAAGAACATACAACAATTTTAATATGTTGTATAATTGTATATAATTTTAATATAGTGTATTATATAATATATTTTATTTTTAATATATATATATATATAAAATTTTTATTTTAACACGGTGTATATATAAAATTATAATATATATAATATAATATATTGTAATTTATATATATATAATTATATATATTATTATATATATATTATATAAATTATAAAATATATAAATATATTAATATAATATAATATATATATATTTATATAATATATGATGATAGATAGATAGATAGTTTTATATATAATATATTATAATTATATATATATATAATATATATATAAAAATATCTATCTATCTATCTACTATCATTATCCATCTATTTCTATTATACTTTATATATAAAATTATATATATATATTATATATATATAATATATATAATATATATATATATATATATATATTTATTTATATATATAAAATGTATTTATATAATATTATTATTATATTATATAAAATATATAAATATATAATATTTATATATATATTTTAAAATTTTTAAATATATATATTATATATTATATATTTATATATATTATATATATTTATATTATATATATATATATAATATATATATATATATATATAAATATTAAATTTATAGTTTAGAAAATAGAAAATAGATGATGATAGATATTTATATATATTATATTATATATTTTTATATAATATATATATTATATATATATATATATGGGTATATATAATATTTTTAAATTTTTAACGGTTTCGGATTTCGGACGGACTCGGACGGACTTGGGATTTAACGGATTCCATTCACGAGACAAATTTGGGGAAGAAGGGCATATCAGACCGCTTATCGCCCTGGAATCGTCAACTTGACATCTTTTTTTTGTTTTTTTTTGGAAATGCTTGGGTTTTAAGGAGTTTTAATGATCAGAATTAAGATATAAAAAGGTAGGACTGTTTTGCTAGTGATTTTTTTGTAGAAGGGTGTTGGGGTTAAAATATTGAAATTGTACGTATTAAAATTTCTTGATTCTTTTGACCTTTTCTCTTAAAGTAGCGTCCAGACCTTTTTTTTTTCCCTAATTATGTTGAATGCACATTCAAACCCCTAATCCACCAAAAAAAATTGTTTTCCCGGGCCTTTTTTCCGTAAAAATACGACTTTTAAAAAAGCGCGCGAAAAAAAAAATTTCCCTCCAACAGGGTACGACGTTATTGATGACGTCAAAAATAGGGATAAGCTCCAAATGTAAACTTTGTAACCCTGCGGCAAATGTTATGATGACGATGTATTCAGTGTCAGACAGTAAAACTGTCACTTGACAAAATTAAGGACGAAGTAAATCTGAGACCAAACAAAATGACGCGGGTCGCGTATATGGGGAAAACGAACCTAAAGTGGGGGGTCCCGCCCTATATTTTTTGAGCCAGAGACGAGGTGGTGAACAGGTGTTAGCAGAGCCTCAGGTCAGCGGGGGCCGGGCCCCTTCCCCAAAAACACGGATTGGTAAGTAAGGAAAAATTGGTAAATTCGTGTGTGGGAACACAATGAAGGTACTTTCGAGAAACCCTAGGGTTTAGTTTTGGAGCGTTACAGTCAAACGTCTTCCCGGGAAACCACATCTAGCTTTAACTATAGCATAGAGTTGGAAAATATGCGGGCGGGGGGGCAAAAGTGTGACACCCAAGGGGGAAAGTGAGACGATTTGTAGCAGATGCCATACAAGACAGATTTAGACAGCTCTTTGGGGGTGTCAAACCCAAGTCTGCCATTTGGGCCAGTGGGTAGTAGGATCTGAAAATGGTGAGGGACTAGGCAAGCGGATAAGGGACATTTGATGCCACAAGAAGGGTCTAAGGAATATTCTAGACCCGACATTTGGGGTTTTAAACATATACAAAAATACGGCAGCCATGGCCAGTTGGGGGGGGGGTCAAAATTTTCGTAGTTATGCCACGATTATCCCTGAGCGGAGATAAATAGGTCAAATTGGAATGAAACAACCCTTTAATAAATTTAAAAATAAGTTAATTTTCGATATTTACAATGCAAACTTCTGCACCCACTTTTCATAAAACCCAGTGGGGGGCCCCTGAGGACGGGGGACACTTTTACTATACTATAGTGTGCGTGTACATGTACCTATACACACTAAAAACTAGATAAATTGGTAACAAAAATGTGGGCAACTGACAGACTTTAATCAACATTATTTTAAATATATATATATATATATATATATAATAAATATATAATATATATATAATATTATATATATATTTTAATATATAAAATTATATATATTATAAATATATTTTATATATATATATTATATATAATTTTATAATATATAATATATATATATTATGAAAAAAGGTTCCCTCCCCTTCATACAACCTTTTTCTGCCACATATAACATCAAATGAAACAGATTACAATTTAGAGACCATTTTGTAATTTTCATTGTTATAGAAGTTTCAGTTCGTTTAGGGATCTGCTTCAAAAATTTTGTATATTTCCACGAGTTATGAGAACAAATTCTTTCAGGTCCCGGGTGTGGAAATTGCCAGCTAATCCCAAACAGCTAGGGAATGTTTTAGTTCCAAAACCACGAATTTTGTAAAAAGCAAAGCTGAAGGACCCCAAACATCCCCATGCTAAATTTAAGTGCATCACAGTGCACCCGGGCCCCCGGGCGGTGTTTAACCCTTGGGCTTTGAGGTTGCCTTCCTGACAACAGACCCACAAATGGTAACCCTGCCAAAAAGGGTTCCCAAATCAGAGTAGGATTAAAAAAATACTTACTAAAACAATACTTTTTTTTTGCAAAATTGATAAACAGTGAATTTATGTTGTAGAAAAACAGTGGACTTGTTGTTTGATTGATTGATTTAATGCAAAAAAGGTGAATGTCCCAGACACCAGGGGCATAGGGCATATGGCAAAGCATAAAAAGGGGGGGGGGTTTAAAAGAAAAAAAGTAAACGATGGGGGAAAGGGGAAAAAACGGAATTTACACGGGATGGTTTATGAGTTTATCGATAAAAAATGTAAATGTCACTTCTGATTCGAAGTGGTAGATGGAAACCCTCGTAGAAAACGTTGTGGAAACCCCACATTTAGCACATTTTTGTTTGACATAAAAAAATTTTTCCCATGGCATCAGTTACATGCAATCAATCAATCATTTGGGGCATACGAAAAAGGGCCGTCCCCTTGCCCCCTACGGCGCCCTCCAGTAAGCTCCAAACACCTGGACTTGGTTTTAAGCCGGAGACCTCAAGTCAAAAAAGGCTTTGCCTCCTCGTGCAGCCCTCGGCGCCATCACCAGGACCCCCAGCGATCAGCAAAGATTACTCCCTAACGGCAAAACAAGACAGTGACTTGGTGTTGCCGAGGGTGCTCCACTCATTTTGATCTACAACTTGCCAAAAAACCCAGTCCTACAAGTGTTAAAAAGTGAGGGGGCAAGGACGACCCTTGCCTCAATCCTGTATTTACAGGAAAAAAGGGATATACTCCCTCCCCCCACTTCATGCACTCAGTCCGAGTACAAACCATTTATCAAATCAATAGTCCTTGCGGGGAACCCCGCAAAGTGCAGAAACCCAGATGACTCACGATCCCCGAGTCAAACCCCTTCTTGAGTCAACTGGGCTGCAAGATCCCTGCGAAACTAGTGGGCGTTCCCACCAGGACCAAAGCGCTAGGATACGGTCCTTTGTTGACTTACCGGGGTGTAAACCCCAGATGCTGGGTCTTGATGCTTCCAGAGACGCGGTCAGGTCGAATAGAGGGCAAGCACCGCCTAGCACGCTGAGCAGGTAATCCGGGGAAATTTGTTTGCAGTCCTGACGGTCCCCTTTCCCCCTTCCAGAAGGGCGACCACCCCCCTTTTCCATTTTGGAGTATACCTGTTTCCACACGGCAGTGGGACAACATGCAACCCCGGATCTCCCTCCCCCCCAGCTTTGAGGAGTTCCGCACTGATTTAAAAAAAACCAGCTCCCTTTCCCCCCCCCAAACTTTGTAAGCCTCTGATTCTCAAAGGGGTGGGGTTTTTTGTCAATGGGGGGATCGGCATCCACTACCACAGACACGGGCAGCTTCCCTGAAAAAAAAAAAGGGTGTTTCCGTTTAAGCAAAATAAAAACTGCGGGTTTATTAAACCCATAAAACACAAGATCAAAATTTCCCCGGGTAACAGATTTTTGTGATATATTGTTGACATATGAGCGGCCTGTTATTATAGCAGAACATTTGGTAATTTTGAAAAATTAAAACAACACAAGTTGGTACTATCTGGTGGAAAGGTTTTTTTGGGCGGGATCAGAAAACTATGTAAAATTATGATCACCAAAGCTACTGGGTTTTTAATATTAAACTACAAAGAAACGGCAATAAAGTATAAAAGGGTTGACAAGAAAAACAAAGGTCAGATTTTTTCAAAAAACAAAAATCTACAGAAAAAATAGTTTTTTTCTGAAAATATGTCAACAAAAAAATCTTAACCCTAAATACCCTTCTATCCTTTCCCGCCCTTTGGTCTCGGGAAAGGGGCTTATGGTAAGGTTAGGTTGTAATACTTTTTTTTTTGGGGGGGTGGGGGAAAGGGGGGGTTTTTTAGAGGGGGAGGGGAAAAGGAGCATCTCTCCCCCCCTTTTTAATGACTTTTTGGGGTATCTGAAATTTTTGTGAAAAGGGCTGGAGAAAACACAAATGTAAAGCTGCATTTAATAAAAACACCCTAGTGGCCAATACTCTCCCGCATAACTGCCCCCCAAAACCCCCCGCTAGTTAACTGACCTCTGGTCTGATTACGCAACTAAAAATTACTGAGGGGTTGCTTCCCCCAAAACCCCTATTTTGCTTTTTCATTTCCGACGCGTTTAGGGTTTTTGAATACTGCAATAAGGTTTATGAAAAAAATTTCCGATAGGAAAAAAGACACGTAGTTATAACCCTCCTAACTTTTAGACCTGTTATTTTCTGAACCTGGAACTGTCGCCAAAGGAAATTTTCGCTGACGACAAGAGGTTCCAATTGTTCCGTCGGGTTTTGGGTTCCCATTTTTTTGGGACTGTTCCGGTTTTTACTTGGGTGTTTTATTACTCAAATATACATTTCAAACTTTTTTCTGGAAAATATTGCCGAAATTTGGATAATTTCTAGCGTTTGCAAAAAAAGGGGAGTGCATAGGAATATGAAAAATTAAATAACGTAACCCCCCCTTTTAATCATAACCTAACCCAACCCCACCTTTTAAACCCAATTATCAAATTCGCATTAAAAAGGGCCACGGAAGGAATCAATTGAGGGGGGTGAGGTCAAAGAGGGAAAAAGAGTGAAAAATGAGGAATTTCTATGACACGTTTCTCTTGAAAACCCCCCGGGAAACTTTCGGTTGGGTTGATAGGTTTTTATGAACCATTATAAAACTTTGTGTGGGAACACAATGGGGTTTTTTTTTGAGAAATCCTATGGTTATTTCAAAGCTACAGCCAAACGTCTTTATCGAAACCCCATATCACATAAGAGTTGGGAAATATGCTGCCCAAAACTTGCCTTTTTTCCCAAAAAAAAATTTAATCTCCAAAGTAAGTATTGTGACGGAAGCTCATTGAGAGAATGTTTTTTAAAACTAAAAAGGAAACAGAACCAACCACACCCCAATTCTGTTGGAATTTTGGCCCCAGTAAAATAATACTTTTTTTTTTTTCCACACCTCCCCAAAACCCCCGATACCTCAAAAATTTTAAAGTGGGGAGAATGCCCCTCCCCCCAAAACGACCCCCCCGGACCCTCAAAATTTTAATATGGTTTAAAATAATCTAACCTCACTATAACCTAACCCCAACCTCACTAAAAACTCCCGCAGACATTCCCCAAAAAAAAATGAAACCTAACCTTTTTCCAACCATCCTGGAAAATTTTAGTTTTTTCTGCAATTAGAAAAAGATCGGAGCTTTTTGGTAAGGTTAGGTAAACTTTTAATATTATTTTTAGGGGTCCAGAGGGGGGGGGGGGTTTAAGGGGGATCCCCCCCTCACTTTAAATTACGTTGAGAAGTATCTGAAGGGATTGTGAAGGCCTGTCGGATGAAAGATAAAAATAATAAAAAGGGCGGGAAAGGATCTAGAATTTTTCCAAATTAATATCGGGCAACAGCCAGGTACGCAAATAATCGATCGACAAATGAGGATGTTTTTAAACGTGCCCTTTTAATGCATTTAACGCAGTAGAAATAAAAAAGGATATCTATGTTTGCCCAATCCCCCTCTCCCACAAAAAAGCTTTGGGGGCCCCGGGGGGGAAGCGGGATATTTGGTGGGGTACAAAATAAAACGTCCAAACAAGTTTTGGTTTGGGGGGTTTAAAAAAACAATAGAACTAGGGAAAATTTTTGGATTTTTTCTGAGCAAGAAATGTGTGTAGCTGCCGATCCTCACAGAATGATGACCGAAGTGTCGAGAACCCCCCCAAACCCCCCGCTAGGAGGTTGGGTTTTATTTGTTTAGGTTGGGTAGGGATATTTGGTTAGGAGGTTAGGTTTGGTTTTGATTTGGGTTTGGTTAGGTTTTCGGCCAATATCGGGGGGCAGCCCCATGGGAGGTTAGGTTAGGTTAATTTTGGTTAGGCAAATTTTAGATATAAAGGGAATTTACCCTAGATCTAGGAACTTTATCCCCCCCCCAAAATCTTAAATTTCGTGTTGCCGATCATAAATTTTTTCCCCCCGAAAATCCATTCCCACAGTCCCCAAACTTTTTTTGGGGGAAGTGGGAGGTATGGGAAACACTAATTTTTTCCCCAAAAAACCCACTAATAAGGGCGGAAAGGACTCTAGAATTTTTCCAAACCCCAAGGAAAGCATAAGCACAAGAGGTATGAACGATAAACTCATTGACGGTTACCTTAATTTCTTCCCGTTCCTGACAGCAGTCGAGGACGTTTAGGAGCGGGTGGGCTAGTTTTGAGCTGAGGCGGTGAGACTGAGACTGGTGATACCTCGACGTCCCCCAAACCTGCCCATCAGGAGTTGGGAAAATGGCACAGGGCCAGGGCGGGGGTCAAGTTTTTAGCTCTTGTTTGGTCAAACAAGAGTGGGGAGTTTCCCTCCGGGTGATTGTGGGACCGGAACTATCCTTTAAAACCAATTTGTACATTCTCATAGCCTTTTATCCCGTTTCGTAGCAATCCGTGGGAAGTGTCACTACAAATCCCGCAAATGTCAACTTCCCTTTCCCAAATTTTATCTTGTCCCCCGCACAAAAACCCCTTTATACTTTTAAAGTTTTTTGGGATCATAGGAAACTTGTGCAAATTTTCCCCGAAAGGCAAAGCTGTCTTTTCTGCACCCATAAAAGGGTATGAATTGGCATATCGCAAAATAAATCACAGAAAAAACCCAAAAAAATTTTAAGTACTTATTTTAACTTGTTTTAATCCCCCTGAATTGGGCGGGAGGCTTTTCCCCTTTCCTACGTCACGAGCCCGATCTTGAGTTGGGCCCCATGCGGAGTATTTTTAGAAACCCGGGGGTTTTGCAGATTTTTATTTCGGATTTTTTAAAAGCGGCTGATGGATGCAAAAGTGACGACGTATTTTATAACTCGTTAAAGGGTATGATTTGATTCTTAAACAGGAATGATGAAATGGGTTTGGGCGACTATTTAAGTTTTTGCTTCGCCTCCCCTCCCCTTTCCCCTCCTCCTTTTCTCCCCTTTGTGTTAGTGAAGCTTCTACCCGGGGAGACGCACGCGTCACAAACCCCACAGCTGTTCGTTGCATATTTGCACTCGAATGTAAACAAAAATGGGTCCGACCCAGGCAGCTATCCTCTTACACTTACTTATGTATATTGTCAAACGTTTACAAACTAAAATAGCTAAAAAAAAGGCAGGATTGTATAGGGGGGGGATAGGGAATAGGGTGTGCACCGGGATCCGGTTTTACGAAATACCGGATTTAGCACCCGGTATTAGGTATTTATATTTTTCCGGGTTTCCGGTATCGGTATTTGTATTGCATCGGGATACCCGGGATCGGTAACATTTGGTCAGTATTGGATTTCGGTATTATGTTTTTTTTCTCTTTTTTTATCAAACAGATTTGACTAGTACCAAGACCAAAAAATGATAGTGCTACCCGACTGCCGAGAAACGATGGGCGAACGCTCATTTGGCTCAGAGCCTCAGAATCTGAGGCGCTTTTTGG
>JACEEZ010018903.1:176495-196243 GCA_016584305.1 Chionoecetes opilio | reverse complement strand
GCTGGGATGGGGGGCCCCGCCGGGGGGCCTCTGAGCAAATTCCCCCGGGCCCTACTCGTACACTTCCGGGGGGCCCGCCGATAAGACATAGGGGAGGGCCTCCGGGGGGCCCCCTCCGTCTTTGGTTTGCTGGGGGGGGAGCTGTAGGGGTTGGAAGCTGTCAAAGGGGGGCCCGGCCTAGGGGGGGCTGTTGAGAGGGTTCTTGGGGGTTGGGGGGAGACGGGGGGGCCCCCCCCCTCCTCTCCTCGCCTAGAGGCAGTTGACCCCCACTGAAGTCGTGGGGTGAGGCGGGCCCGATTCCCCCCCCCCCAAATCGCCTTTGCCTGTAGCGGCAGCTAAGGCTGCTGAGGGGTGGTTGGGCTGGGGGCCCCTGATCCCCCGGGCCTCCCTTTTGGGGCTGGGGGCCGTTTACAGGCCCAGGGGGGGAGATGAGGTAGTAGAATTCCCAAACCCCAAGGGAGGGTCAGGGATTTGGTAGAGGCAAGGGGAGGGCAACGCGGGGCCCAAAGAAGTGGCCCATACTTGTATGGGCGGGGCCACCGGATGAGAAAGACCGGGTTTACATCGGCCCCGGGGAGGGTCACACCATACAAAATCCCACCCGCTCCGCCCCCTACTTTTTTACCTACCTAATATAATGTTTTAAATTAAAAAAGATATACTGTTTCTTTCCCGGAAAGTTTGTTTCTAAAATTTATCAAAAAAAAAACCCGAAAAAACACACAAAGAAAATCCCCTTATGAGACTTTCAAGAAATAGGCTTTAAAAATTAAACTTTTCCCCCCTATTTAATATTTTCCCGGGAAAACATTTTCCCGGGGGGGAAATATCAATAAAGGGGAAATTTAAATTAACTTTCCATTGATATTTTCTTTTAGTGATAAATAAATTTAGGGGCATGAAATACATTAGCTTTAACTAAATAAAAAAAATCTTTAAAAATCGGATAATTTCCTACTAAATATGTTTATCAGTATAAAAAATTATATTTTTTATCTTGGGAAATGTTTGTTCTTAATTTTTTTATCAAAAAAAAAACCGTAAACCACCAAAAGGGAAATCCCTTTAAATGAGATTTTTCCCAAAAAATATGCATAAATTTAAAAAACTTTTTCGCCTTTAATATTTTGTGAAAAAACTTTTTTTACATGGGAGAATATAAAATAGAAGGGGAATTTTTTTTAGCTTTCCATTGAATATTTCCTTTTCGGAAAAATTTGAATTAAAACCCCATGTAAAAATTTTTTGCTTTTAACTAAAAAAAACATCTCAATCGGGAAAAATTTTCCCGATTTCATGATGTTTTTTTATTTAGTTAACGTTTAATTTTGCATGGTTTTTAATTCGTTTATCAAAAAAAAAATATATAAAAGGGAAAAAAGTTTAATTAAATTCGGTTTCTTTTGGGATATTCTCCATGTAAAAAGTTTTTTCACAAAATTTTAAAATGGCGAAAGTTTAATTTCATGCATATTTTTTGGGAAAGCTCTAATGGCATTTCTTTAGTTTGTTTTAGGGTTTTTTTTTGATAATATTTAGAACAAACATTTTAAAAGATAGCAGTATATTTTTTATCCCTGATAAACATATATTAGGTAGGAAATTACCCGTTTCCTGATTTTTTATTTTATTTAAACGTTTTAATTTATGCTTTGCCGCAATTTTGATTTTCACTAAACAAATATACAAGGGAAACTAATTAAACCCCGCTTCTTTTTATATTCCCCAATGTATAATTTTTTGCGAGAAAAATTTTTAAAAGGGGCGAAGATTTTAAATTTTTAATGCATATTTTTGAAGTCCCCCTAATGGCATTTTTTTTGTGTGTTTTACGGTTTTTTATTTGATAATTTTATAGAACAAACATTTCCGAAGATAACGTAATCTTTTTACTGAAAAACTTATATTGGGTGGGTTTAAACTTGTACGGGGAGCGGGCGGGTGGTATCCTTATGGTGTGACGTCAGGGGCGATTTTACCAGGCTTTGTCCTCGGGGGGTCTGGGTTGGGGTTGGTGGGGGGGGGGGGCCCTTTCTGGGTTTGCCTGAGTGGTAAAGGGGGATGGAGGATGTTGTGGGAAAGGGGGGAGGGAGCAGGGGAAAGGTGTACAGGGAAAGGAAAGGCGATAAAAGCAAGGAGGGGGGGAAAAGCCTAATGGGGTTAGGCCCCGACAGAAAGATGGGCAAAGGGGATGGAGTGCCTTAAAGGGTATAAAGAAGGCAGGAAGAAATTTCGAGTGGGGGGGCCTTTTTTTTTTTTTGGGGGAAACATGAGCGCCTCGGGAAAATGCAGGGTATGAGGAAAAAAGACGCGACACAAACAAGCGACTCCCAAAGGGGGTCGTAAAAATGAAAGCCCAAATTTCAGTAAAAAAACCCGGGGACTATGGGAAAAACTTCCTAGACCTGGACGGTTTCCCCTCCCACAGGAGGTCTTTGGGGAGACAAAATGCACCTAAATGGGAAGGGGAGAGGCGGGTGTGGGGGGAGAATGCTTTAGTGGGTACGCGCGACTGAAGGGGGTCAGCAGGTTGGGGGAAAAAAGGAGACAAAAGCGAATGGTTTACTGTTGAAAAAAAAAAGGGAAAGTGAGGTTGGGGGTGTGTGAATGTTGGAGGGTGGAATGTTAAAAAATGGAAGACCTCAGCAGGGAAAAAGAAAAGAATGGAACATGAAAGTAGTTTTAGTGACAGAAACCCCAAATGAAAGAAAAATGGGCCCTACCCAAACTACGTCCCCCGGGTTTTTTTTACATCCCGGTTTCATTGTGGGGATAAAGGGGGGTCGCCCGCGGGGGACCTACGAAGGAAAAAAAACGGCGATGGGAAAAATTTTGATTTTTTTGGGACGAAATTGATATTCCCCGGGGCTTTTATTTTCTGTGCTCGTTCTCGCTGACAACACTATAGAGAAACCCGAGGTAAGGCTTTAGTGTCAGAGGCCTTTAAAACCAAGAAAAAAAGGTCATAACGAAAGGGCCCCCGTCAAAAGGTAAGAATTGTAGGCGTAAAGTTTTCCCCCACCACTTGCACTTCTTAAAGAACTCTGCTGTGACTGTGTTCCCGGGTTTTAAACCTTCGCACTAACCACCCCCTCAGGTTTTTCTTATGTTTTTCAGCGGGGGGCACCCCCTATCCCCCTGGAATATCAATTTTTGCCCAAAACCAAATCTAATTTTTTTCAAACCGGAGTCTTTTCTTTTTAGGGGTGGGACATTTCATGGGTTTTGATAGGATTAAAAAACTCTTTTTAATTGATTCCTTTTGTTGTCTTTCCTCATAAAAAGTAGTAGTAAAATATGGTTTAAAAATGTTTTCTTGACAGCCAAGAAAAACTCTTGAGTCTTACCAAAAATTACCAACCTTTTTCTTTTATTTTCTTTTTCCCCCAACCCCCAACCCAAAATTGCTAACCCGGTCATTACCCCTTTCCCTTTCCTCATGGTACCTGCCTGGTACGTTTGTTTTACCGATATTTTTGTCCCCACCCAAATCGGGAAAAATCGCCGACCGTAATGGTTTTGGTTTGGGATCCGGTCCTTTTTGCCAACAGCCATTCCGCCCCACCATGGAGTCTTTCCCCCCCAAATCCCCTTTCCCCATACTATGGAGTCATTTGCCCACACTATGGAGTCAAGGAGCTAGGAGGTTAGGTTTTTATTTGTTTAGGGGTGTCGAGAACCCCCAAACCCCCCCCTAGGAGGTTAGGGTTTGATTTGTTTGGTTAGGTTAGGGTAGGTTTTGATTTGGGGGAGTTTTGGTTTTGATTTGGGTTGGTAGGTTAATTTGATTCGGTTAGGTTAATAGGGTTGAATTTTTTTAGGTTTTGGGGGGCTTAGGTTAGTTTGTTTGGGTTTGCATATCGGTGGGTCAAGCCCCCCGCTAGGGTAGGTTAATTTTGGTTTGGTTAAAGGGTTTTTTTTGCTTAGGCAATTTTTCCCCATTTCCCCCACAAGACTTTTGTCCACATGTAAGTCAATTTGGCCCCCATATAGAGTCAATTTTGGGGCCCCCATATAAGAGTCAAATTTGCCCACACGAAACTATGTCACGGAGTCATTAAACTATATCTTCCCCCTGGCAGAAAAAGGAAAGAACCACCAGTAACCTTGGGAGAAATGACGGTAAAAATTTTTAGTGGGTTTTCCCCTACTCTCCCCCTTCCCCCAAAAAAAGTTTTTGGGGGCCTGTGGGGAAGCGGGGTTTTTGGGGGGGAACAAATTTGCGTCGGAAACCCCGTAATTTTAAAAAGGGTTTTGTAGGGGGGAAAAAAATTCCTAGATTAGGGTAATTTCCTTTTATCTAGAGAAAAAATTGGGTAACCCCCCAAAAAAACCTAACCTAACCACAATTAGCCTACCCTACAGGGGGGGCTTGAAACCCCCGATAAAACCAAACCCAACCAAATCTAACTTAAACCTAACTAACCTTAAAACCCAACCAAACCAACTAACCTATCTAACCCTATTAATTTGGTTTTGGGTTTTGGTTAGATTGATTTTTGGGTTTGGTTGGATAGGTTAGATTTTTGGGTTTGGTTAGGTTAGAATTTTGGTTTGGTAGTTATCGGGGGGGTCAAAACCCCCCGCTAGGCTTTGGGTTTAAATTTTTGGGTTTGGTTGGTTTTTTTTTGGGTTTGGGAGTTTTCTCTAGATATAAGGAAAATTTCCCTAGATTTAGGGAATTTTCCCCCCCCTACACAACTCTTTAATTACGTGGGGTTTCCCACGTAATTTGTTCACCCCCCCGAAAACCCCGCATTACCCTTCATGATCAAAGTTGACTACGCAAAGTTTTAAAATGGCGAAGAGTTTGTGATCGAATGAATTTAATGAAGTTCATGCATATTTTCTTCATAGTCTCGTAATGGCCCTTCTTTAGCGGGTTTTATGTTTTTATTTGATAATATTATAGAACAAACATGTACGAAGATTCAGTAATCTATATACTGATAAACCATCTAGATGATGCCGTATATATACTAATATATTTAATTATCTATATCTATATATATAATATATAATATATATATTATATATGAATCCGAGCGGCCCTCCGACTTTCAGGCAAGTTCATGCCCATAGGTGCAACAGGCCGAATATTCCGTGCGCAGTCCAGTATACAGTGGTCTTGGCTTCGCTGATCAAAATTTTATTTTTGTAACTGTCCTGGTCACACTACTAACTTTTTTTTCCGTCACTTTTATTTCATCAAACCCGTCCAAGGTGGCCTCGGTTGGTAAGAGCTTGCGGGCTCGTGTGTACGCCCTGCATTCGGTCAGCGTTTCGAGCCCAACCCAAGTTTCGTCCTGGTGTGGTGCTCCTTTATAGTCCCATAACCTTGTAGTTGGTACTTGCAAAGTGGTCTAGATAGTATCAAAGTAGTCTTACTTATCTTTTTTCATCCAAGCTTTCTGAAAATGGACACTATCTTGACATGCAACCCATCACAACACACAGCCGTTCCGCCTTCACTGGGTTCGTCGACTGTAAACAAGCATTGCTCCGACAACCAGCAGGCTAGCGCGGCTATACCAATTAATTATGTGATTGTCCTCGTATACGATCCAAACTAGCTTAAAAAGACTTGTGTGGGTTGCGTTTCTGTTGGCTTCGTCGAGAAAAGGAAAGTTGTTTACCATAGACTCGTGAAACGTGCTGAGTTTGGGAAAATCACGAGACGGATGAAGAACTAACAACCATAGACTACATGCGAGAGGACTGTTTGCTGGTATATAAAACCGCAATTAAGTTAACTAGCTACATGTGCAATTAGTCACTTTGAATATTTTTTATACTTTCAATTATATTGAATTTAATTTTGCAAAAAAAAAAAAAACTTGGTTGTATTTCGTATATCTTTGACAGTATCCACTATGGATTTTGATATTGAACGGAATAAAGTGTTCGTGTGATAGCGCCCTTTAAAAGTCGCTATCACACAAGCACTTTTTTCCGTTAATGATTGTCCTACGATTTCGTCGCTTTTTTCTCGATCTATCAACCTTTCCCCTGAATCAGTTAGACGGCACTGTTGTCTTCACTGGCAATTGTCGGTAACTTCATAGTCAATAAAGCTATGTGGATACTGTAAAGATAGTACTCGAAGTAAGCCAGTTTTTTTTGGGCAAATTATAATTCAAATATATATGAAAGTCGCAAAAAATATTCAAGTGACTAATTGCAATGAAGTTTACTTTTATTTGCGATTTTTAATGTACCACCAACAGTCTCGTCGCATGACTAGATTTCCTTTTGGTCTCGTAGTCCTCCAAACACAGCTCTTCAAAGTCTATTGTAACACTTTTCTTTTCTCGACGAGCCAACTGAACGCATCATCCATGCACGTTGTTTTCCTACCGTAGATACGCTTAAAGTCGCCAGGACAACTTTTTTTTCTGTTTTACAGACGTCTGGTGCGTTTAATACTTACATTTCTACATCCATGATTTCAGGAAAGTTAGAAGGGGCTATCTGGACAGTCTGTGTCGTTTGTGTCCTTCAACTGTGTCATAGTATGGCTATAAATGAACATATTAACAAAATATCACCAAGTAGTGGACCACAATAAGGTTCGCCAGTTTAGTGTTTATTTACTGAGTGTCCTCCCCACGTCGTCGTCGCCCGAAAAAAAACGAGTAGTGAAATTGTAATGCCAGAATGTTGTAAACATTCTCTTTCTCTCTCTCCTCTTCTCTCCTCTCCTTCCCTTATTCCTTCTCTCCCACCGTTCTCCCCCCCACCCACCCCCCCCCCCCTCTTCTGCTCCTCTCCCCCTGTCTTTTCCTTTCCGCCCTTCCTCCCTTCTCTCTATAAATGCTAAGAATTACATTCATGTCCCCGAGATACATTGTCCCATACAGTATAGTGCAATGGTCCTTCATAACCATTTATATTTCACTATATTCTAGGCTAAAGAACATAGGGACAGTTTTTTAGGTTGAGGAATTTTTATTTTTTATATCAGTTCTATCATAATCTTTCTTTGCTTTCTTCTCTCCCACCGTCTCCCCCTCCCCCCGTACAAGACCAACCTAAAAGCCAACTTTTTTTGTGGATCTTTACTTCGCGGGAGGGGAGTGTTATCATATGAAACACATATCCCTGAATTCCACTAACAACATTACTATATTGACCGGCTCCCCTTAAATTCTTAGGATACTTGAGAATCCAGAATACAGACACTGTCTGGTCTACAGACAGACAGACACAAAACAGTAGATCGCTAAAATTACCACGCATTTCCCGCCTTAAAAATCTCGAAGCATTATCACCCGTGGACTCAGGGCGAATAATGTAAGTGGGGCTTCGGATTAATAACAGAGTTAAAATTTGAGCTTCCAGTCAAATTTCTCTCATTAAATTAAAGATATTATTACCCTATCCCGTCAGAATTTTATCCCTACCCACATCCACCCAGGCGTAAACACTTTTCGATAACCAGATTATTTAGTCCAATTCATATAGCGTCCGACGCGTCCCTCCTTTCCCGCATGGTATGTCACTTCCATTTCTGTTTTAGACGAAGAGGAGATCATTCTTTCTCTCGCTGCTTTAATGTGAAGACGTCCGTTTTTCCCTCCCTCCACTTTCCCCTTTATGTTGGTTCGTATATATTTGGTGTAAATTTTCAAATACTCAACGGTTTTATTCATCATGAGTAGAACACGCCATCACATCATTACAGTGGTTAATGAGACGATGATTTCTTTCTCTCGCTGCTGGTTAAGGCGATCATACGAGCAACTCACCCCTTTAAAGATAAGGCCACATGGTCCATTCACGCAAAACACACATGACTCCAACACTCCCGTCCTCCTTTTCATAATTAGTCAGCTGTTATGATCATTTTGTGTTTTTAGTTAAGTGGAAAAGGAAGGAAAAAACCTACCACTGTAAGAGGAATAAGAATCTCATAGTGTGGCCGAAAGAACGTTGGAGTGTCCTTCAGTGACTCCAAGAGAAAAATCAGAATAATTTCGTGAAACGTTGTGTCGTTTTCATCTTCCCCAGGAAAAAAAAAAATTCTTTCTTGGAAATGAATTGAAACTTTTATAGTGAGGAAGAATAAGTCTTATTCCGCAGTGTCCTGCGTGAGTCAGAAAATCCAAGCATTTAACTCCCCGGTGGTCAGTCTTAAACCCCGTTATCTTCAGATGATATTTCCTCTTTGTATTTGCCAATGTTACATTAGTTCATAGTGAAGACCTCCCATTGAGAAAGTGTGCTTACCAATATTAAAGCTGTATTCATATGACTGAATCTGATCGTTTTGTTTCACCCAGGTTACATACACGGTGTGTTGCGGAAATACTTTATCCCAGACCCCGAAAGTATTCATTGTTAACTCGGTATAATATTCATATGAAAACCATCAAATATCCACGTAACTACCTGATTTTCAACATTAACATTCTGTTTAAGAGTTATACCTTTAAGTCTAAATCTTGAACTGTTGGCATCTACTTATAATTTAAATTATCCATCCTTTTATTGCTCAACGTGGATGGGTTTCCGTTTGAGGAGTACAAGTAGAAACAAATTATTACCGACCGTAATTTAGAGCAGCACAAAATTTGAACCGTATAAACTTGCAGATACAAATAGCATTAACAACGCTGAAACGGTAGATTATACAGTCATGATAATATAAGCTACTGTGTATCATCTTTAGTGCACATAAAAATCAGTAGTGATGCTATAAAATTTTTTCGTATAATTTTGGCGGCTGGCGACATAATATTGCAGGGGGGCGGACTATACTGTTATCTACGGTAGCTATTTGGCTCGTCTCTCGATTGACAAATACACATATTTTTTAAGCTAGATCATTAACTTTTAATAGGTCCATGAACCCATTCTCAACCTCGAAAGGGAGGTTGAAACGGTTGGATGGGCTTTGGGTGCCCGACTTGCCTGCCCTGAGTTCGAACCAGGGCTCGCAGATTCGTAGTTAGGCGCGACTAGCCACTGCGCCACGGAGGCGACAATGTGTAATGTCACGGGGTGCAGTTATAAATTGTCTACATTTTTCAGAAAGTTGACCAAATAACTGGACGAAATAATTTACTAGTGTGACGCCGCTTTTAGCCAGCACTTCTGTGTTACAACACAGAATACCATACTGAGCGTGTTTTCGATAATAAAATAAGTAAGTAAATAATATCGATTATTTCAGTTTTCTGGTGACCAACTTTGCGGCGCCATAAATATAGTTCCGAGGGCGCCATGGCGCCCGAGTACATGTTTGGGGACTCCTGTGCTAGATACTAAATGGCAATGCTGAATCTTGCGGTATGGGATAACAATATAAGTAAACAAAAACCTGTTGATGACTGTTCCTGGGTAATAAATTTTTGAGTCAATGATGGAAAAACAAAAGCAACCACTGACAGCTCACGATACAAGTCATCCTGGTCGCATCTCCGAGCGTGGAGACCCTGAACACCAGCAGCCACCTGTTCCGTGGCACTTACTATGAAGGCTCGCAAGCAACTACTAGTGGAGGAGGACGTTGGTGACCTCCACGCCCTCCCACCAGGGCCTTCATGATGCCTACAAATGGATGAGAGTGGTAAGCATAGTTGGTGTCTGTTTGCTACAAGCGTGGTCTACCTGGCGGGGCAAGGGACCGAATGATTCAGTGAACCGTGGTTTTGAGAGGGCAGGATAGGCAAGGTGAGAAGAGGTGTAAACCCTAATAGCCATCAAAATACTTACGGAACTGGAAAGTGGAGCGATTGTGAGCCTTGCAAAGAGGAATGGCTTGTTGAGAGCGGTGTATTTTGACTCGCACCCCAGACATCCGCAGCCGCACATGTTCTTGTGAATGTCGGCTTATCCCTCCTTTTGTTTTGCATCCCTCTATCTATATTATGTCCCATCCATGTTTCATTAGAAAATATATAAATTGTTCCCAATCCTTAAAAAATAAACATATTCTTGCATACAAGGATGTACAAAAGGCAGGGCCTTACGTACCTTAGGAGGAATGTAGCTGCCAGGATCACAATCGTCAGAGTACGGAGATGCCACAACACTTCCTCAAGTGCCAGGAATTCTTCCAACTCTACACGCGTGAAATGATTCATGGAGGGATGCCCACATAGTGCCTAACTTCTGATCTTTCCTCCTCGATTTCTATTTGGCCATAGCAAAATAAGTTTTATCCAATGCCCTCATATTTTTCATTCCTTTACTACTCGACAAAACTTACCAGACTTATATCCCTTACCCATGTCCACTCTGTTCCCCTTTTCTGTCTTGTTATTTAAAGGTAACTTGGTTCAACCCAATTAACATACAGTCAATGACGTAGGGGTGATTGCCAGTGATGCCTTTCTTTGCGAGGCATGGAGTACTTACTTCCGTAGCCTAGAGGTATACACATCTAAGGTGCTATTGCTAAAACGTGGTCGAGCGGTTTTAAGTAAGGCTTGCAGATTTAAGTATGTAGCCTATACGTATTTCACGTGCTAAGGAATCGAGTAAGACAATATACTATTTTAAATTTTATTATATATATTATATATAGATATTATATATATATATATATATATAATATATATTATATTATATAAGAATGTGTTTGAGAGTGGTTTCCACGAACATTTTGTGGCCAGAAGTGCAGCTATACATGTCCAAGAAAATATCTGGCATTTAAGGCTTTCTGCTAGTGGATACTGCTGGTGGACACACTTCACAGGCACTTAACCTGGACGCATCCGATGTGGTGCGTTTTTCCTACCTTTCCCCCAAGGACAAACTTTCCCTGTTGCACCGATGACCATGGGTGTTCAAGACATTCAATGGCATACTCCAGAGGGCTGTGGGTTACAGAGAAGCACTCCAGAGGATGGAATACGACAGCACGCTGACTCTCATGGACTTCTGGCAGCAGTACCAACATCCGACATGCTCTTTTGAGACCATCAAGCAGGCCATGGATGAAGTGAGCCAAGCACCCTAATGCCTGTTTGGTATGCACTCTGCCTGAGTGTATCACGACTTCATGGGTTCCCTGCAGTCACTCAGCAAATGAAGGACATTGTAGACCTGGCAACACACGTTGGGGTTGAAGCTTCTCTGACCATGACTGAGGAGGATGTGGCAAACTACAATTGACTCCCATGGAGCAGAGCCTTTCGTGGAGAGAGATTATCCAGATGCATGGAGGATACCAGCAGGTGATGATGCTGTGAGGAAGATGCGACACAGAGAACAAGGCCTGTGTTTACCATCATGAAATTGAGAAACTTGCTGAGGGAAGCAGATAACTTGAACAGTAGCTCTTCACTGCCCAAGACCCGCTACAGGAGAGAGGCATACGTTCAAGAAGTTGTGGATGAAGGCCTTATACCCTACAAGGAACTTTACGGAGCATGGAGGCCTCTGCTTGCCAAAGCCCATCACAGCTTTCTTCAAACCCTCTCCAGCCAAACACGCAGCCAAAAGCATTCTACCACCTGCTACACCTCCTGTTTACTACACCAGCCAGGCAGCCTGTTACTCCTGCTACACCAGGATATACTACCTCATCATGTCATCTGTCTCTTCCCCCCATCCCATATGTGGCGTTGATGATCCAGATGATACAGACAGTGAGTGATCTCCACCAGCACAACCAGCCATGCCTTCTGCTACACCCGCCAACAGCCTGTTACCTCTATTTTTTTTATAGTTTAATGAAAACCATTTTTCTAGTTTTACGGTATTTTTTATATTAATAAACAAATATTAATTGTAATAACAGTTGTTTCCTTCATCTTATTCACGCCCCAAAAATAGTAGTAAACATTTTTTTACCCTCCTAAAAATGAGGTCTGGAACTTAACCTATTTTTTTACTTATAAAAAAAAAGTGAATTTTTTTTTTTGACCCCCCAAATATTGCTGGTCTGGGAACGTACACCCCCTATTTTCCTATGAACCTGTTATTCGCCGAACACCGAATTTTGCGTGCACGACGGGGTCAGGACCGTAACTGTCGTGTTTTCCGCGGGGGTCCGACAGTATTCTCTATATTATATTATATATTATTATATGTATATATATATTATATATATATATATATGTATACTATATATATATATATATATATGTTAATATATATATATGTATATATATATATAATATATATATATTACTCGTATATATCTATGTATATATATGTATAATATCTCCATATATATATATATTATATAATATTTACATATATATAGATATATATCATATAATCTGTATATATATATCTATAGTATATATATTGTATATGTATATATATCTATTCTATCTATATGAGATGTAGATATATAGTATATATATGTATATATTATATTGTATATATATGTATATATATATATCTCTGAAATATATGATTCGATAGGTATATATATGTAATATATATATATATTATATATATATATATATATATCTATATAATATATAATATATATATGTATTATATATATTATATATATATATATTATATATATATATATATATTATATATAATATAGAATATATGTATATATATATATATATATCTGTATCTATATTATATTAATATTGTATATATATATATATATATATATATATATATATATATATGTATATATATATATAATGATATATATATATATATATATATATATATTATATACATTATATATATATTCTTATATATATATATATACATATATATATATATATATATGTATATATAATATTATATATAATATATGTATATATATATATATATATATATATCTACGTATAGATATATATACATATATATAATGTATATATATATATTAATATATATATAGGTATATTATAATATATATACATATATATTATGTTATATATTATCTATTATTAAGATATATTATATATATAGATGATATATATATATAATATATTATCTATATATATATATGTATAATATATAATATATTATGTATATATATATCTATATATATATATATATATATATATGTACCTATATATATAATATATATATATATGCTATATATATAGATATATATATATATATATATATAATATTATGTATCTATATATCTTATGTACTATGTATATATATAATATATCTATATATATATATATGTTATATATATATATTATCTATATACTATGTATATATATATATATATGATATTATATTATATATATATATTATATATATATGTAAGAGGCAATACTTTCTCCATGAGGGAATCGAGATCTAATCATGAAGAATAACCAGCGCGGGTAGAAACATCTTGATTGTTTAATTCGAACGTTTCGTATAGTACATAAGCCACATCAGCCTAAAATCGATACAATTTTTTTTTTTGTTAAAAATGAAAATATACAAGTTATAAAATTATTGCACAATTTAAAATGCTAACCTAAATATAATAAAATAAGAATAAAAATTTATAAAACAGTAATAAAAATAAAATACTACACATAACCAATTACATCGCAGTGGAGTGGTGTGATTTCCCACATGGTCCTAAAAAAAGCACAGGAGCGGGTGGAGGTGCCCTGTGCGCAGAGGGCCGGTTTGTGGTGGTGGTGAGGAGGCTCTCACATATCCACCGGGTGTAGTCGTGGGGAGCTTGGTGTGTAATATATTCAAGTCCTTTGTTTGTTATTGGGTGGCCTGAGGCTCGGAATGATACCGAATGGCTGAAAAATGGTGGTTTGGACACGGGTTTGTGCCATCCTGTGAGACGTCCCCGATGCTCCGCGATCCTAGTGGTGAAAGGTGGCGTTTGGTCTGCCATATAAGCAGCGTTAACGCTATACTGCACTTAAATTGGTACACAACCACTGAGGACGCAGGGCATCAGGGATTCTCTCCTTGAGTTTAAACAGTGTGCTAACGTATAAGGGGGCTTGAATACTACTCTAAGGCGAGACTTGTGGATACATTGCCGAGCAGGAGTTGAGCTTTTTTCGGATGGAAAAAGATTTTGTACCTATGAAGGGAATTATAAAATACCAACGTCTTTA
This sequence comes from Chionoecetes opilio, assembly GCA_016584305.1. Lineage (NCBI taxonomy): Eukaryota > Metazoa > Arthropoda > Malacostraca > Decapoda > Majidae > Chionoecetes > Chionoecetes opilio. Next base: position 182,228 of record JACEEZ010018903.1, on the reverse strand, counting down.
TGAGCGGTATGAATTCGGGGAGGGGGTTGAGTGTAGTTTATTTAACGTTTACCCAATGTACGTGTTAATGCACTGCAGGGGATAACCATTTTAGTTTTTAAGAGTGTGTCTCAAGTACTCTAATTCTAGAGTGAACAATTGGTGTATGAAGAGCAAATATTGTTACGCCCCTAGTAACCAGCGTGAGGATCCAATTTTTCTTAAATTGGTCGGGAATGTTGGAATTAAATTTTGTTGGTAGTCCTGTGATGTGGGTTTCATGTAAAATGTTAGTGCTGATGCATACCCGATTTTGTATGTCAATATCTAAAAATGAGTAATTTTTATTATTATGTTCAGTCTCCAAAAGTGAATTGAATATTGGGGTGTTTGGAATTCAGGTAGTACGTGAAACCAATGGTACCTGTTTTGGTGATTTGAAAATTGCCAAGGGGTATCATCGACATAGCGTCCTGTACATGAGGGTTTTGAATTCAGCTGGGCATTCACTTAGCCAGTGCGTCTCGTGGATGAAAGAAATGCATTAGCAAGGGTTGAACTAATGGTTTCCAATTATATTTCCCAATGACATGTGTTTTTAAACAAGTAGACGGCGTTGCCATGGGAAACCCATTATGTCCATCAGTTTGCCCGTTACTCTGTGGTCTCTCGAGTGAGTGTAAGTTAATAGCTTCATCTCTGTTCATAACTAAATTTACGTATCCCCTTGTTATCATTTGGTCATCCTTCTCTGCACTGATTCTAACAAGGCTCTATCCATTCTGTAATATGGAGACCCAAAACTGAACCTCATAGTCCAGGTGTAGTCTGACTAGAGCCAAAGAAAGCTTTTAAAGAACTCCGCACTGCTACTTTCAACACTTCTGGTAAGAATCATAACACCCTATTAGCTCTATTTCTAGCGTCAATACATTATTTCCTTAGGTCGGAGGTCTGACTCACCCTCACTCCAGATCTTTTCTCACCTTCTTGAATCTTTTCAGCGATACATTGCGTATGGGTTTATCTATTACCCCGCTTTTTTTTCTACCAAATACATACACTGCACTTATCAATATTAAATTCCATCTGCCATATAACTACTCACTCATTAAGTCTATAATAAGTCTCCCCTGCAATATCCTTTACATCAGACTGTGATCCAACAATCCTACATACCTTGACCTACATACTTACCTACCTATTTTTATTATCATCACAATTTGTTGGTATCACTGCCTAATCCCACTATCCAAGTCGTTGATGTAATCAAAAAAAGTAATGGACCCAAAACGACCCTTGTGGAAACTCACACTTGTCATCAGTCCCCATCAATTTAGAACCATTAATATTAACTCTTAGTTGCCTATCACTTAGCCAACTCTGATCCAACCAAAGAACCTTCCCATCTATTCATGACCTTAATATTACTTTTAGAGTCGCTCGTGTGATACCTTGCCAAATGCCTTTACTAAGTCCAGGTATATTAATTATCATAATCCTTTATCATTATCTGCCGTCTCATAAACTTTCCTATAAAAAACTCAATAAATTGTGAGACATGACCTAAGCCCTTGTGAATCCATGTTGCTAAATCTTGACCAAACAATGTTTTTCTAATCTCTATTAATGTTTTTTTTGCTATAATACATTTCCGATAATTCACCTACCACTGACGTTAGACTACCGATAATCATTTGACTTTATCCCTCTGTCTCCCTTCTTAAACAGTGGGACTTATACATTTCCTTTCTTCCACAATAACGCACTCGCCTATATCAACCGATTTCCGTAATACTGTGGCCCTAACGACTCACTAACTAACCTCTTCGAACCTCTTCGCATTCTTTTAATACTATGGGATAAACTTCATCTGGTCCTGGCGACTTAAAATTCTTCATTTTATTCTATACCTTCCTTCTTCTTCCACCATTTTCTTAGTTATCACAATATCTTTGAGTTTCTCCTCATTCGCTTCCTTTAAACATCTGTTCACTTTTCAGATATTGGCTGTGTATCCTCCTGAGTAAAAACACTTAAGAAATAATCATTTACATTTTTACACAATCTCCTCATCCGTATTTAAAGACCTCACCTCTTAATCTTAACGGCCCCACTAATTCCCTTGTCTCGTTTTTATATACCTTGATAGAACCCCTTAGGGTCGTGTTTTGCCTGTCCAGCAATTAATGTGCTTAAAATTGCTGACAGGCAAAACACTACCCTAAGGGGTTCTATCAGGTATTAGAACAAGACAAACAGGTAATTGTGGGGCCGTTAAGATTAGAGGTGAGGTCTTAAATAACGGATGAGGATATGTGTTTAAAATGTAAATGATTTAGTTCTTAAGTTTTTTTACTCAGGGAGGATCACAGACAATATCTGAAGTGAACAGATGTTTAAAGGAAGCGATGAGGAGAAAACTCAAAGTATTGTGATAACTAAGAAATGTGGAAGAAGTATAGATAAAATGAGAATTTTAAGTCGCCAGGACCAGATGAAGTTTAATCCATAGTATTTAAGATGCGAATAGGTTTGTTAGTGATCGTTAGTTGCACATTATTAGGAAATCGGTTTGATATAGGCATGTGGCCGTTTTGTGGAGGAAAAGGAAATGTAGTCCCACTGTTTACGAGGGAGACGTAGGGCTAAAGCAATGATTTCTCCGTTAGTCTAACCGTCAGTGTAGGTGAATTATATCGAATGTATTATAGCAAAAAAACATTAAAGAGCATTTAGAAAAACTTGTTTGGGTCACTGATTTACAACATGGATTCCCAAGGGTAGGTCATGTCTCACATTTATTGAGTTTTTATAGGAAAGTTATGAGGACGGCGATATGATAAGGATTATGATATAATAACCTGGACTTTAGTAAGGCATTTGGGCAAGGTAATCACACAGCGACTCTAAAATAATATTAAGGCTCATGGAATAGATGGGCAGGTTCTTTGTTGGATCAGAGCTTGGCTAAGTGATAGGCAACTCAGCGTTATATATTAATGTTCTAACTCTTGAATGGGGACTGAGGAAAGTGGAGTCGCACAAGGGTCTGTTTTGGGTCTTAATTTTTGATTTACATCAACGACTTGGATAGTGGGATTAGCAGTGATAACAAAAAAAAAAAAAAAAAACAAATTTTGCTGATGATAATAAATATGTAGGTAAGTATGTGGTAAGGTATGTAGGATTGTTGGATCACAGTCTGATGTAAAGATATTGCAGGGAGACTTATATATACTCTTTAATGAGTGAGTAGTTTAATATGGCAGATGGAATTTATATTGATAGTGCAGTGTTATGTTTTTGGTAGAAAAAAAAAAATCTTGGTAATAGATAACCATACGCAATGTATCGCTGAAAAGATCAGAAGGTGAGAAGATCTGGGAGTGGGGTGAGCTCAGACCTCCGACCTAGGAAAATAATGTATTGATGCTAGAAATAAGCTTAATAGGGGTGTTATGAATGCATACCAGAATTGGTTGAAAGTAGCAGTGCGGAAGTTTCTTCTAAGCTTTCTTTGGCTCTAGTCCGACTACACCCTAGACTATGAGTTCAGTTTTTTGTCTCCATATTCAGTGATATAGCCTTGTTTAGATCATGCAGAGAAAGGATGACCAAAATTGATACAAGGGATACGTAAATTAGTTATGAAAAGAGTTGAAGCTATTAAATTTACACTCACTCGAGAGACACAGAGTACGGTCAATCTGATGGACCTAATGGGTTTCCATGCAACGCCGTCTCTTGTTTAAAACACATGTCATTGGGAAATACTATGGAAACCCATTAGGTTCAACCCTTGCTAATGCATTTCTTTCATTCACAAACGAGAGCACCTGGCTAATGAATGCCCAGCTGAATTCAACCCCTCAGTACAGAAGCTATGTCGATGAACCTTTGCAATTTTCAAATCACCAAACCATGTACCCTTTTTCACGCCTACCTGATTCCAACACCCCACATATTCAATTCACTTTTGAGACTGAACATACTATAAATTAACCATTTTTAAGATATTGACATTCAAAATCGGGTAATTCATTCCAGCACTACCATTTACAGAAAACCCAACCTTCACAGGACTACCACAAAATTTAATTCCCAACTTCCCGCCCGAATTTAAGAAAATTTGATCCTCACGCTGGTTACTAGGGCGTACATATTTGCTCTTCATACACCAATTTTCACTTAGAATTAGAGTACTTGAGACCACACTCTTAAACTAAAATGTTATCCCCTGCGTTCATTCCACTACATTGGTAAACAGTTAAATAAACTACACTCACCCCCTCCCCTAATTCATACCGCTCATAAAGCGTTGTGTATTTTATAATTCACTTCCTAGGTAACAAATCTTTTTCCATCCGAAACAAAGCTCAACTCCTGCTTCGGCACTGTTTCCACAAGTCTCGCTTAGAGTAGTATTCAAGCCCCCCTTATACGTTACAACTGTTTTTAAAACTCAAGGAGAGAATCCCTATGCCCTGCGTTCCTCAGTGGTGTAACCAATTTAAAGTGCAGTAGCTGTACGCTGCTTATATTGGGCAGACCAAACGCCACCTCCCCTAGATCGCGGAGCATCGGGGACTGTCTCATAGGACTGGCAACCCGTGTCCAACCACCATTTTTCAGCCTCTCTGGATCATCGCGAAGCCTCGGCCACCCAATAACAACCAAGACTTTAATATATTACACACCAGTCTCCACGACTCCACCGGTGGATATTGAGAGCCTCGGCTCCCCACACCACAAACCGTCCCTCTGCGCACAGGGCACCTCACCCCGCTCCTGTGCTTTTAGACCATGTGGGAATCCCACACTCCACTGCGATTGTTAATTGGTATGTGTAGTATTTTTATTTTTATTACTGGTTTTATAATTTTTTATTCTTTTTTATTAAATATTTTAGGTTAGGCATTTTAAATGTGCAAATAATTTATACTTGTATATTTCCATTTTTAACAAAAAAATTGTCCCGATTTTAGGCTGATGATGGCTTATGTACTATAGCCGAACGTTCGAATAAACAATCAAGATGTTTTCTACCCGCGCTGGTTTATATCTTCATTATTAGATTCTCGTTCCCTCATGGAGAAAGTATTGCTCTACATATATATTATATATATATATATAATAAGATATATATATATTATCTATATATACCATATATATATATATATATATATATATATCATATATATATAGATATATATATATATATTATACATATACCTATATATATTATACTATATATATATATATATATTATAATATATATATATATAGACATATATATATAGGATATTATAATCTGTCATATATATAATTATAATATATATATATATATCGTATATACATATATATAATATAACAATATATATATATATATAATATATATATATCTATATATACATATAGATATCTTATATATATATATATTTATATATATAATATACATATATTATATGTATATATATAGATATACTATATATATATGTATATAATATATATACATATATATTATAATATATAACGTATATATATATATATATCTATATATATCATATTATATATATATATATCTATACATATATATTATATATATCTGTATATATATATATAAATATTATATATCTATATTTTAATATATAATATATATATATATATCTGTAGCTATACATTATATATATATATACATATATATATATATATAATTATATAATATAATATATATATACATTATATATATAT
>JACEEZ010018903.1:68995-173995 GCA_016584305.1 Chionoecetes opilio | reverse complement strand
GAAGGTTGTGGCATCTCCGACTTTCCTTACTAGTGATTCCTGGCAGCTACTTCCTCCTAATGTACCGTAAGGTTCCTGCCTTTACATCCTTGGTATGCAATAATATGTTTATTTTTTTACGGATTGGGCAACAATTTTATATATTTTCTAATGAAACTGTGATGACATAATATAGATAGAGGGATGCAAAACAAAGAAGGGATAGCACATTCACAGAACTGTCTGCTGGCGATTGTCTGGGTGCGAGTCATACACCGCTCTCAACAAGCCATTTCCTCTCTTGCAAGCTCAGCCAATCGCTCCACTTCAGTTTCGTAATTTTTGATGGCTATAGGGTTTACACCTCTTCTCACCTTGCTAGCCCTGCCCTCTTCACACCCACGTGCACCTGTAATCCTTCCGCGTCCCTTGCACCGCCCAGGTAGACCACGCTTGTAGCACAACAGACACCCAACTATGCTTACCACTCTCATCCATTTGTAGGCAGTCATGACGGCCTGGGTGGAGGGCGTGGAGGTCACCAACTGTTCTCCTCCACTAGTATTGCTGCAGAGCCTACTCGTAAGTGCCACGGAACAGGGGCTGCTGGTGTTCAGGGTTCCCACTGCCTCGGAGATGCCCGTACCAGGATGACTTGTATCCGTGAGTTGTCAGTGTTGCTTTTGTTATTTTCCGTCATTGACTCAATTCTTACCCAGGAACCGCCATCAACCAGGTTTTTTTGTTACTTATATTGTTATCCATACCGCAGATCAGCATGCCCATTTCGTATCTAGCACAGTAGTCCCCCAACCTGTACTCGGGCGCATGGCGCCCTCGGAACTATATTATGGCGCCGCAAGGGTTCACCAGAAAACGAAATAATCGTATATTTAGTTACTTCCTTATTTTATTTATCGAAACACTGCTCAGTATGGTATTCTTGTGTTGTACACAGAAGTGCGTTGGCTAAAAGCGGCGTCACACTAGTAATTATTTCGTCATTTATTTTGGTCACTTTCTGAAATTTGACAATTTATTACTGCCCCCCGTGACCTCACATTGTCGCCTCCGTGGCGCAGTTGCTAGCGCGCCCTAACTACGCATCTGCCGAGCCTGGTTCGATCAGGGCCAGGGCAAGTCGGTGACCCAACATCCACGTTCCACCTCCCTTTCGAGGTTGATGATGGGTTCCATGACCTATTAAAGTTTAATTGCTCTAGCTTAAAAATTGTGTATTTTGTCAATCGTAGACAGCCACCTAGCTACCGTAGATACACAGTATAGTCCGCCCCCTCAATATGATGTCGCCAGCCCGCAAATATTTCCGAATTATATGCATCACTACTGATTTTTATGTGGCCCCCTAAAGATGATACCAGTAGCTTATATTATCCTGACTGTATAATCTACCCTTTTCCGCGTTTGTTTACTGCGATTTATCTGCACGTTTATCGGTTTCAAATTTTGTGATGCTTCTAAATTACGGTCGGTATTAATTTTGTTTTAACTTTTACTCCTCAAACGGAACCCATCCACGTTGCAGCAATAAAAGGATGGATTAATTTAAATTATACGTAGCTTGCCCACCAGTTCAAGATTTAGACTTAAGGTATAACTCTTAAACAGAATGTTAAGGTTTGAAAATCAGGTAGTTACGTGGTATGATGGTTTTCATATGAATATTTACCGATTCACACTGAATTACTTTCGGAGGTCTGTGGATAATTATTTCCGCAACACACCGTGTATGTCACCTGGGTTGAACAAAACCGATCTAGTTCAGTCATAATGACTACAGCTTAATATTGGTAAGCCACTTCTCAATGGAGGTTTCACTATGAACTAATGTAACATTTTGGCAATACTAATAGGAAATATCATCTGAAGATACTGGGTTAAGACTGACACCGGTGGCGTTAAATGCTTGATTTTCTGACTCTACGCAGACACTGCGGAATAAGTCTTATTCTTCCGAATCCCTATAAAGTTTCAATGTCTTTTCCAAGAAGAATTTTCCGTGAATAACGCCACACCGTGTCACGAATTATTTCTGATTTTTTCTCTTGAGTTCAACTGAAGGACACTCCAACGGTTCCTTTTTCCGGCACACTAGAGATCTTACTCCTCTTACAGTGGTGTTTTTGTTTCCTTCCTTTCCACTTACTAAAACCACAAATGATCATAACAGCCTATAATTATGGAGGGGAAGGGAGTGTTGGAGTCATGTGTTTTGCGTGAATGGACCATGTGGCCTTCATCTTAAAGGGTGTTGCTCGTATGATCGCCTAACAGCAGCGAGAGAAAGAAATCATCGTCTCATTAACACTGTAATGATGTATGCGTGGTCTACTCTTGATGAATAACCGTTTTGAGTATTTGAAATTACACCAAATATATAAACCAACATACCAAGGGGGAAAAGTGGAGGGGAAACACGGACGTCTTACCTTACAGCAGCGAGAGGGACAGAATGATCTCCTCGTCGTCTAACAGAAGAGAGTGAACATACCAGCGGAAAGGAGGGACGCGGTTCGGACGCTATCTGATTGACTTAAATAATCTGTTATCGAACTTTACGCCTGGGATGGGATGTGGGTTCAGGATAACTTCCTGAGTGGCTAGGGTAATAATATCTTCAATTTAATGAGAGAAATTTTGACTGGAAAGATCTTTTAACTCTTGTTCTTAATCCGAAGCCACTACTATTCCGCCTGAGTTCCCACGGGTGATATGCTTCGAGATTTTTAAGGACGGGAAATGCGTGGGTAAATTTTAGCGATCTTACTGTTTTGTGTCTGTCTGTCTGTAGACAGACCAGTGTCTGTATTCTGACTTCTCAAGTATCCTAAGAGAATTTAAGGAATCGGTCACTATGTAATGTTTTTAGTGGAATTCAGGGATTGGTGTTTCTATGATACCACTCCCCTCCCGCGAAGTTAAAGATCCAAAAAATTAAGTGGCTTTAGTTTGGTCTTGTACGGGGGAGGGGGGAACGGTGGAGAGAAGAAAGAAAGAAGAATAATGATAGAACTGATATAAAAAATAAAATTCCTCACCTAAACAACTGTAAGCCTATGTTCATTTAGCCTAGAATATAGAAATAAATTGTTTATGAAGACATTTCACTATACTGTATGGGACAATGTATCTCGGGACATTAATATGTAATTCTAGCATTATAGAGAGAAGGGAGAGGGGAAAGGGAAAAGACAGGGAGAGAAGGCGAGAGGGGGGGGGGGGGGGGGGGGGAGAACGGTGGGAGGAAAAGGGAAGGAGAGGAGAGAAGAGGAGAGAGAGAAAGAATGTTACAACATTCTGGCATTACAATTTCACTACTCGTTTTTTTTTCGGGCGAGACGACGTGGGAGGACACTCAGTAAATAAACACTACTGGCGACCTGGGTATTGGTGGTCACTACTCTGGTGATATTGTTGTAATATGTTGCATTTAATAGCCATACTCGACACAGTTGAAGACACAAAATGACACAGACTGTCCACATAGCCCCTTCTAACTTCCTGAAATCATGGATGTAGAAATGTAAGTATTAAGCGCCACCAGACGTCTGTAACAGAAAAAAAGTTGTCCTGGCGAACTTTTACTGCTATCTACGGTAGAAAACAACGTGCATGATGATGCGTTCATAGTTGGCGTTCGTCGAGAAAAAGAAAGTGTTTCGCACTAAAAAGACTCTTGAAAGAGCTGTGTTTGGAGGACTACGAACCAAAAGGAAATCTAGTCCATGCGAGAGACCTGTTGGCTGGTACATAAAAATCGAAATAAAAATGTAACTTCATCATTGCAAATTAGTCACTTGAATATTTTTTTGGACTTTTCATTATATGAATTATTATAATTTTTGCCAAAAAAACTGGCTTCTCGAGTACTATCTTTAGCAGTATCCACTATAGCTTTTTATTTGACTAATGAAAGGGTTACCGACAACTTGCATGTGGAAGACAATCAGTCGTCTACTGATTCAGGCGAAAAGATTGATAGATCGAGAAAACAGCGACGGAAATCTAGACATTAACGGGAACAAGTGCTTTGTGTGATTAGCGCCTTTTTTTAAGGCGCTATCACACGAACACTTATTTCCGTCAAATCAAATCCATAGTGGATACTGAAAGATATTCGAAATCAACCAGTTTTTTTTTTTTTGCAAATTAGAATTCAATATAATTGAAATTATAAAAAATATTCAAGGACTATTGCACATGTAGCTAGTTAACTTTAATTTGCGGTTTTTATATACCAGCAAACAGTCTCTCGCATGCCTAGTCTATTGTTTGTTAGTTTCTTCATCGTCTCGTGATTTTCCAAACTCAGCACTTTCACGAGTCCTCTGGTAAACACTTTACTTTTCTCGACGAGGCCACCCATGAACGCACGTCGTTTTACTAGTTGGATCGTCTACGAGTGACAATTACACTAATTAATTGTATAGCCGAGATAGCCTGCCCCTGGTTGTCGGAGCCATGCTTTGTTTACAGTCCGACGAACCCAGTGAAGGCGAACGGCTGGTGTGTGTGATGGGTTGCAGTCAAGATATTTCCATTTTCAGAAAGTTGATGAAAAAGATAAGATAAGATACTTTGATACTATCTAGACCACTTGCAGTACCAACTATAAGGTTTATTGACTATAAAGTCGGCCACCAACCAGGCGAACTTGGTGGCTCGAACCGCTGACCGAATCAGGGCGCTAACACACGACCCGCAGCTCTACCAACCGAGCCCAACCCTGACGGGTTTGATGAAAAAAAAGTGACGGAAAGTTATTATGTGACGGACAGTTACAAAAATAAAATTTTGATCAGCGCAGCCTAGACCACTGTATACCTGGACTGCGCACGGATATCGGCCTGTTTGCACATGGCCTGAACTTGCCATGACGTCGGAGGGCCGCTCGGATTCATATATTATTTTATATATAGTATATATATATATATAATATATATATATATGTTATATATATAATATATACTACGCATCATATAGACTGGGTTTATTCAGTATAATGATATACTGTAATCTTCGTAAATGTTTGTTTCTATAATATTATCAATAAAAAACAGTAAAACACGCTAAAGAAGTGCCATTACGAAGACTATAAGAAAATATGCATGAACTTCATTAAATTCATTCGACAAAAAATTTTTTTCCCCCCAACCCCCCTTTTTTTCAACTCTTCGCCATTTAAAACTTTGCGAGTCCAACTTTTATCCATGAAGGGTATGCTGGGTTTTCGGTGGAACAAATTATGCGTCGGAAACACGTATTAAAGAGTGTGTAGGGTGGGTAAGATTCCCCTAAATCTAGGTTAATTTCCTTATATCGTATATAAAACTGCCTAAACCAAAATAAACCTAACCTAACTCACAATTAACCTAGCCTAGCAAGGGCTTGACCACCGATAACCTAACTAACCATCTAACCTACCTAAACCAAAATCTAAACCTAGTCCTAACCTAACCAAATCTAATCTACTAACCTAACCTAACCAAATCTAATAGTGTTGATAGGTTAGATTTGGTTAGGTTACGGTTAGGTTATCTTGCTTAAGTTAGATTTGGTTAGTTAGGTTATCAGTGGGTCAGTCCCCTGCTAGGGTAGGCTAATTTTGTTAGGTTAAGGTTTATTTTGGTTGGAAATTTTCTCTAGATATAAGGAAATACCCTAGATCTAGGAAGTTTTACCCTCCCTACACAACTCTTTAATTACGTGTTTCCGAACGCCTATTTGTTTCCCCACCGGAAAACCCGCATTCCCACAGGTCCCCAAACTTTGTTTGGGGAGAATTGGGGAGAGTATGGGCTAAACACTAGAAATTTACCGTCATTTCTCCCAAGGTTCTGGTGGTTTCATTCCCATTCTGCCAGAGAAGATATAGTTTACATTACTCCGTGACATAGATCGTGTGGGCGAATTGACTCTTTATTGTGGGCGAATTGCCTCTTATATGTGGGCGGAATTGGATTACATGTGGACGAAGGGTCTTGTGGGCGAAATGACGAAAATTGCCTAAGCAAAATAACCTAACCTAACCAAAATTAACCTACCCTAGGCAGGGCTTGACCCACCGATAGGCTCACCTAACCCATCTAACCTAATCTAACCTAACCTAACCAAATCCTAACCTATCCTAACCTAACCGGATCTAGTAACCTAACCTAACCAATCTAACCTAAACTACCAAATCTAACCTACCCTAACCTAACCTAAACAAATCAACTAACCTCCTAGTGGGGGGTTGGGGGGTCTCGACACACTAACAAATATAACCTAACCTCCTAGCTCCTATATACTCCATAAGTGTGGGCGAAATGACTCCAGTATTAGGGCGAAATGCCCTGTGGGGGAAATTGACTCCATGGTGTGGCGGACTGGCATGTTGCCGAAATGACGGATACCACCCTACCCATTACTGTCCGGCGATTTTTCCCGATTTGTGTAGGGACAAAAATATCGGTATACGACAGTACGCATGCAGGTACCATGAGGCAAGGATGGGTAATTCAACCGTGGTTTAGGCAACTTTTTTATGGTTGTGAAATAGATAAAATCAAAGTCAAAGGTTGGTAATGTTGGTATTAGACTCAGAGTATTCATTGGCTCGTCAAGTAACACTTAAACCATGATGTACTACTACTTATTATGAGGAAGACCACAAGGAATCAATTACTAAGATATTTTAATCCTATCATCCCATGAATATGTACAGCCTACAAGAGAAAACTACACGATGAAAAAAATTAGAGTTGTTTTGGGCGAAATTGATATTCCAGGTGTCTATTTTCCGTGCTCGCTGACACCATAGAGAAGACCTGAGGTTATGGTTGATGTGCGAATGCTTCTAAACCAGGAATCAAGTCACAGCAGAGTCTCAATAAAAAGTAAGCAAGTGGTAGGGACACATTACGTACCTACCAATTTGCTTACCTTTTGACGAGGCTCTGTATGACCTGTTTTCTTGTTTAAAGCCCTCTGCACATCAGCCCTTACCTCAGGTCTTCTCTCTAGTGTTGCTCAGCGGAACAGAGCACAGTAATATAGCACCTGGAATATCAATTTCGTGTCAAAATAACTCGAAATTCTGTCCATCGCCGTAGGTTTTCCTTCGTAGGTCCACCCGCGGCGCCCTGCCTTATCCCCCAATGCACCGATGTAAACAAACAGGGACGTAGTTTTATGGTAGGTCCATTCTCTCTCTCATTTTGTGTTTCTGTCCTCCAAATACGTCAATGTTCATTCATTCATTTCCCTGCTGAGGTCTTCCATTTTTTCAACATTTCCATCCGTCCAACATTCACACATCCCAACCTCACATTCCCTTTTTTGTCAACAGTCACTCATTCGCATTTTCATCCTCTTTTCCCTCAACCTGCTGAGTCTCTCACTCGCGCGTATCCACTCAAGCATTCTCCCGCACATCCGCCCTCTCTCCTTCCCAGTTTAGGGTGCATTTTGTCTCCCTCAAAGACCTCCTGTGGGAGTGCACGTCCAGGTCTATGAAGCTTATTCCATAGTCCCCCTGGATCCATTACTGCACTCCGCTTTCATTCTTACGACTCCTCTTGGGAGTCGCTTGTTTTTGTCGCGTCTTATTTCTCATACCCTGCTTTTTCCCGAGGTCGCCTCATGATTTCTCCCCCTCCCACCACACCACGCGTCCTTTCTTCCTTCCTTCTTATATCCTTAAGGCACTCCATCACCTTGCCCATCGTCTGCTCGGGCCTAACCCCTATTAGGCTGTTCCCCCCTCCTTGCAATTATCGCATTCCTTCCTGTACCCCTTTCACCCTGCTCCCTCACCTCTCACAACAACCTCATACCCTTACCACTCAGCTTAACCAGCACACTCCTTCTGGTCTCTCATACCCGTGTCGCCCTAACATTCTTCACCATACTGTCCCTATACCGAGACCACGAGAGACAAAGCCTGGTAATCGCCCGTGACGTCACAGACCATAAGGATACCACCCGCTCCGCTCCCCGTACAAGTTACCTACCAATATATGTTTATCAGTAATAAAAGATATACTGTGAAAAAAAATTCTTCGGAAATGTTTGTTCTATAATTATTATTCAAAATAAAAAACCGTAAAAACACCAAAGAAAATGCATTATATACTTTCAAGAAATATGCATTAACTTAAACTCTCGCCATTTTAATAATTTTGCTCGCAAACATTATACATGGAGATATCACCTAGAACGGAGTTTAATTAGCTTTCCATGATATATTTCGTTTAGTGATAATCAGATTAGCGGCATGCATAAATTAGCGTTAAACTAAATAATAAAAAATCATGGAATCGGGTACTTTCCTACCTCATATATGTTTATCATATAAAATATATACTGCTGATCTTCGAATAATAGTTTGTTCTATAATATTAATCATAAAAACCTAAACACACACTAAAGAAATGCATTATGATACTTTCAAGAAATATGCATGACTTTAAACTTTTCCGCCCATTTACATATTTTGTGAAAAACTTTTTACATGGAGAATAATCAATAGAAGCCGCATTTTTAATTACTTTCCCATTGATATATTTTTTTTTCTGATAAACGAATTAGAACCAGGCATACTTAGGTTTAACTACATAAATAACATCATGATCGGGTAATTTTTCCGATTGATGATGTTATTATTTAGTTACGCAAATTTAACAGGTTCTAATTCATTTATCAGAACAAGGAAATATATCAATGGAAAGCTAATTAATTCCGCTTCTATTGATATTCTCCAGGTAAAAAGTTTTTTCACACATTTAATGGCGAAACGTTTATTTCATGCCTATTTCTTGGAAAGTCCATATGGCATTTTCTTTAGTGTGGTTTCGTTTTTATTTGATATATTATAGAACAAACATTTCGGAAGATAACAGTATATATTTTATACTGATAAACATATATTAGGTAGGAAATTATCCGATTTCAGGATTTTTTATATTTGTTACGCTACATGTCTGCATGCCGCTAATTCATTTATCACTAAACCGAAATATATCAATGGAAAGTTAATTAAATTCCGCTTATATTGATATTCTCCAGGTAAAATGTTTTGCGAGCAAATATTAATTAGCGAAGAGTTTTTAATTTAATGCATTATTTTCTTGAAAGTCCTCTAATGGATTTTCTTTGTGTGGTTTTATACGGTTTTTTATTTGATAATATTATAGAACAACATTTCCGAAGATACCAGTCATATCTTTTTTTACTGATAAACATTATATTGGTGGTAAACTTGTACGGGGGCGGACGGGTGGTATCCTTATGGTGTGACGTCACGGCGATGTACCAGGTCTTCTCCTCTCGGTGGCCACGCCTATACACAGTATGGGCCACTTCTTTGCCCTGCAGTTGCCTCCCGTTGCTCTACCAGTCCTGAACCTCCCATGGTTTGGTAATCTCTATTTTCTACCTCATCTCCCCACTCGGGCCTGTCGCGGCCACAGCCCCACGTGAGCCGGGGCATCTCAGGTCCACTAGCCTCATCCACGCCCCTCAGCAGCTCCTTTAGCTTGCCGCTACCAGGCAAAGGCGGATGGGGGGGCGGATCGACCGCCTCACCCACGACTTCAGTGGCCTCAACTGCCTCTACTGGCGAGGATGAGGAGGGGTAGGTCGCCCCAGTCCACCACCCCTCAGAACCCTCTCAACAGCCCCCCTAGCCGCCTAACTTCGACAGCTTCCACGCTACGCTCCCCCCCAGCAAACACAAAGACGGAAGGGCCTCCGGAGGCCCTCCGTATGTCTTATCGGCGGCCCGCCGAGAAGTGGTACGACGTAGGGGCCGCTGGGAATTTGCTCATAGGCTCAACGCGGGCCGCTCCCAGCGGCCCGCCGTCGGGCATATTTGACCCTTTGCCGCTGTTATATTACACTGATTGAGATATTTATGGTTATACTTTCTAAGTATATTGCAGATAGAGTTAATGTTAATAAGGGGTTGTGTCCCAAGACCCATTATCCGATTAATAGACTAATGGGCTGGTCAACCACTTATAAAAACTATTAATGCAATATGCTTAGAAAATTTAACCTGAAAGATTTCCTGTGTCGTTATCCAGTAATACGATGAAGAGGAGATGCTAGGATCATATTGCTACGGAATTGTTTTATTTCACAAGTACAAAACATTTTTCGTTATTGAGTTTACATGCTGGTTGTACGTGGAACACTGAACGCGGTGACAGCCATTAGAAAGGTATAGGTTGCGGCGAAGAACATAGACAACATCCCACGCCACCGTGCGTTTTTCCAAGTGATGGGGTTGGATCCTACTCACTGCGCCAGGTGAGGTGGAACACAGAAGTGCTGGGGGCGCGGCGTGGTGTATTGGAGAGTTAACCTCTAATTACCGAGAGCTGACAGGACGACTGGTCACTTGCCTAGCACTGAGTCACAACTGCCCGCCCTCGGGGACGCTGAGATGTGGCGGGAAGATGAGGGTTGCCACACCCCCACACCAAGTACTGATTCTTTTCACTCAGACAATCAGCGCCAGGCCGCGTCAAGGAATTCCTAAAAAACGTGTCGTACTGCAATTATTTTATCATTTCAGTCTATTGTCGATATAATGAAGGAGCGAAAACATGTTATAACTAAGTCTCATTATGTTATAACGGGGGGACTGGTTAGGGTGACATTTAAGCCCTTTTGTGGGTTTTTAACCCTTTGTATGGCTATCGTAACGTCTGGCAGTTATGCAGTTAGCTGGAAAGGATTTCAAATAATATTCATTCTAAATCATGATATTATTCATTTGTTACTCCATCTCTACATATTCATTATTAGGTGTACCCTTGAGGCATTAATCTGTTTTGTAATTCTGTTGGAAGTTATTAGAATAAGGGAACAATATGACTGTGTTATTCCGTAATAAGCTTCGCCGCGGTTAATCAAAGTGTTATTTTTCTATGATACGAGCTACACACACCAGACCAACTGATAACCATTTTTCATGTAAACTCCTTCCTATGTACTATCTCATCTTATTTCTATGTATCTCTGGGTGTTCCTGATACGCTGGAAATTTTAAATAACTGATTTAGATAATTTCTATAAACTATTCTAAAAACTTTTATAACAATTTTTAATAGCTTTGAACAGGCTAATAATAAGTTGATGGTACCGATATTGAGATTACTATGTCTATTACTGAGTTAAGATATATAATATCAAATTAATATTTCCCACTACAATACGTACCAGCGGCCCAGCGGGCCTCCGAGGATTGACGTCAAGTTGCCGCTGCTGTCACTACTGATGTAATCTACATCAGATAATCATCACTGTTTGTTTCAAATGTTTACACATAGAAATATTCCATTCTTGAAATTTCTGTACATTAATTTCAACATAGTTAAATTATCCGCCCGTCTGAATACACCAGCGGTCCTTCGGAGGGCTGACGGAGGTAAATTTGCCGCGGCTGCCGCCGTTCGCGCGCTCTACGGCCTACGTCCGGCCCGCCGGTGATGGTTAGCTGGGCCTTTCTCATCCACACCCTCAACATCCCTAGACCGCCCTGCTGCGACTCTTCCCCGCCTGCAGCTCCCCCAGTCTCCTCTCCTTCGGGCATGCATGCTTTGGTGCGTCTAACGTCAGCGCCTCATCCCCAGGGCCCGTGGTGGGGTCTGGGCCCCTAAGCCCTGCTCATTACCCATTACCCTGCCCTTTTCTGCCTCCATGTTTCTTACTTTAACATACCATGCAAGGCTTTTATAATCCACCTCCAGGCTTGTATCCACTCCTTCTTGCGTCCTTCAGTTCAACCTTGCACTGTTTCTAGTCCCCTAGTCCTCGCCCCATTCGTCCACCTTTAGCTTCGGATCTCTTTCATGTCCCTTAATTACCTGCTTTCTGCACTTCTACAGAACCACAGTTCCTTTGTGCCGTTTAGAGTGTGTTCGAGCCTTTATATAGCTATCTGGCCCGCTCCCTTCACAGGTACTGTACGACACCATTTGCACTATCCACTGCAACCCACTTTCCTTGTCCGTGACTTTTTCACGCATAGCGGGCAACTGGGCCTACTTTTCCTCACCCCCTCATGCCACGATCCGCATCTCCCTGTCTCGCCTAATTTCCCACCCCAGTTGCAGTCAATGCACTCCCACTTCTGCCCCTATGACCTTGTGCCTGCCCGCCATCTTCCTTTTGCCCCGGATCTCACATGGCTCACCATCCGACGACCTAACACCTTCTCACGATACACTTAAGGTGGTTCACACTGAGGTTTTTTCGGCATTTTTCTGTCGACAGATAATCGATCTCTGCGGGCCTAGTGCGGAGATAACGTTCACGACACGCACTTCGTTTCGTTCGACAAATCTTCTTCTTCTTCTTCTCTTAGCTCTTTGCATTCTATTCTTTTCACATCTTATCATTGTTTTAATTAATAGGAAAAAAACGTACTTAAATATCTCCGTTCTTTATTCATTTATAGATATTTTAATGAGTATTTATATTTTTACTTGGTCTTCGATATGTCAACTTGTTTTTCAACTTATGAGAGCGATACTACTATGATTCTCAATACGATGATTTCTAAATACTATGATGGTAACTAGTATGTTTGGTAAATTGGAAGGCACATTGAGGTGGATGCCATAGTTGTTAAGGATGGCCACCTTCGATGTCAGCAGTGGACTGGGCATGTCCACGGTGGTGACTTCAGGCGAGGAGTTTTAGCGTGTAGCACTATAATTAACAGGGTGGCATGGAAGCGTGGACACTGCAGCAAGCAGGTGTTCAATGATTCCGGGGACGTTCTTGTACCAGGGGCATTGAGGGTCGCAGGCATCAGGGTCAGGGGTCATGGCGTCGCCTAGGCTATAGGGGGCTAGTGGCTGCTGGCTGGCTTTGTGTGTATTTGGCACGCGATAGATAAGTTTTCGCGCACTTCATTATGAAGTAGTATTGATAGTTTCATATTTTTCCTTGAATATCATGCTACTTAAATCAAACCCAATCTAACCAACATAATCTGATTTAAACTAACAAACCGTTATGGCTACCTAGCAAATGAAAAAAATTCGGTATTATATGTATCGCCATTGGCATGGAATATTGGGGGGAAATTAGGATTTCAATAAAGATGAAAAGTCTGCACGATGATGGAAGTTACATTTTGTTAGTTTTTAGTGCCAATACCGAACAATAATTGGGGTGATTGGAAAGAGGGACGTGCTGGACTTCTGCGTTTATTTGATTTTGGCCGCGCCGAAATTCTCGGCAAGTCGGTCGATAAAAAGACCGAGTGAAGCGGTGTTGATTTTTTTTTAAAACCTTTGGCGACATGACACCAGCCCAGACCCAGACCGACTTCTCTGTCGACAAAATGCCGAAAAAACCTCATGTGAACACCCTTTATACTCTCTAACTACGTCAAGCTATTCGCTGTGCACCTGTTTTGCCCTACCCCAACAATGCCTATCTAGCTACGATACCTTTATCCCCTCTAACTTCCTCAAAACTAACTCAAAACTACCTCACCTTGTTGTTGTCCTCGGTGTTCCCGCGATCACCGCGATCGCGGGTGATACGAACACGAACGAAGATCACATACAGTACCCATGGTGACCTTCGTGCCTCAAGAGGCTAAACTTATGCAGTCCCTTGCAGGGGTCAAAATGGGATCCGGACAGGAGTACCTCCTCCACGTTTATTGTTCTTGATGTCCGGATCCGCTTAGACTACGGGTGTGAGGTTTATGGCGCGGCCTCACCTACCCTCCTCCCTAAGTTAGATGAAGTTCAGAGAATGCAGCCCTTCGTATAGCCTTGGGGCATTCAGTCCTCCCCAGCCACAGCCCGTCAGGCGAATCCTCCCTCTCCTCCCTTGTCACACCGACGCTCCACCCTCTGTCCGACCTACACTAAACTTGCCTCCTCCCCTAGCTGCCATGCCCTCCACTCCCGATCCTCCGACCACGGTAGGAACACTTCACTGGCCCCCTGCCATATCAAGCCCACACACCTTTCGTAGAGAGAGCCCTCTCCTTCCTTTGCTTCTATCCGGGTGACTCCCCCTCCTTTCCACTCTGCGAGAAGACCTCTCCCCTGGCCCTTGGTTTCCTCTCTCTTTCTCTATTTCTCTGTCCCCTTCACAACAACTCCACCATGGTCCAAGGCTTGCCTGTCCATTGCGTGCAGGTACCTGTTTACTCCCTCCTACACACCCGCTACAGAAACCCCCCACATCTACACCGACGGCTCCCCGTCTGCCAGCCCTCCATCCGTCGGGCGGCATGTATGTCCCCGGCCAGGTCACTTGCCACCAGCCTGGAGGTTGCCACCCACTGCTTTCCATCCTCACGGCAGAACTTTTTGCCATCAGGAAGAATCAATATGCCACCACCGTGCCCCCCTCCTGGTGCAGTATACCTCTTCCCGACTCCCTTACGCCCTCCCAACTCTCCGACGTCAACGCCTACTCGCACCATGCCCTTTGTTTTTAAGGATTCTCCAAAGAATTTTAGTGGATATAAAGGGAACAATATAGGCGATGTAGGAAAAGTTTTAGGCTAGTAACCAGGGTTAGAACAAGAAGTAACGGATTCAAGTTTGTAAAAGCGTTAGATTTAAAAAGTAAATAAGATAAACTGGTTCACAAATAGGGGGTGAAGATTGGCATGGACGCAGTAGACAGGTAGAGTAGCGTTAGTGCGGAGTCATTAGGAGCTTTAAAAGAGGCTGGACAGCTTTATGATGGGTGAAAGGTGGATGTAGGTAGTGTTAAGTAACAGGAACACTATTAGCATATTTACTATACTACTATACTACTACTACAAACTACTACTACTACAACTACAACAACTACTACTACTACTACAACAACTACTACTACAAACTACAACTACAACAAACTACTACTACTACACAACTACTATACTACAAACAAATAAAACTACTAAACTACAACTACTAACTACAAATACTACTACTAGTATAGTTATCTACTACGCTATGTACACTCACAATTAACACTCACGTTGCGGATTACATCACCTATACTACATACTACTCTACTACTACTACTATTTACTACTACTACTATATTACTACTACTACTACTACTACTACTATATATTACTACTACTATATTACTACTTACTACTACTATACGTACTACTACTATTTCTACTACTACTACTACTACTATATTACTACTTCTACTACTACTACTACATATTACGACTACTACCCCAGAAAAACACAAAGACGGAGGGGCCTCCGGAGGCCCTCCGTATGTCTTACCGGCGGCCCGACGGAAGTGTACGACGTAGGGCCGCTGGGGATTTGCTAGAGGCTCACCGGCGGGCCGCTCCCAGCGGCCCGCCGTAGGGCATATGACCATTTCCCGCTGTTATTTTAAAACTGATTGAGGAATATTAACGGTTACACTTTCTAAGCATATTGCAGTTTCAGTAATGTTTTAGAGGTGTTGCACAGACCAAGCCGCTAAAGACTGATGGGCCCGTACGAGTCATGCTGAAGGGCGAGCGACAACCTTCGTTGACAGGAAGGGTACCAAAAAGGGATTTTTTTTCGTTTTTGAAGAGCAGCGACGACGGTCGTCAAGACACGAAGGTGACCGTGTCTTTGTGCGGCCCTACGTCGCTGCTCTTCTTTCCGAAAAATATCCTTTTATGTACCCTTCCTGTCAACGAAGGTCGTCGCTCAACCTTCATCATGACTCTCGGTAGGGCCCAAATGGACTGTTAAACACCCATAAAACATTACTAATTATGCAATATGCTCTAAGTACAAGCCAAAATATTTTTGTCGTTATCCAGTATTATGATGAAGAGACCACAAATCACTTTGGACTTCGTTTATTTTTATTAACACAAAAAAATTCCGCATTGGATTTACATGGTGGAACAGCCACGAAGAACGAGATGAATGAAGATAGAAGATTTGTAATCGAGATCCATTTCACATTTAAATAATTTGCAGGCCATACAAAACATACAAAATTATGAACTATAAAATTAACCAGATATTTTTGGTCAACCTTTTCAACACTCGAATTAGCAGGATTTCCTTCCTATTTTACTTCCTTACCTATCCATCCACCTTCAAAATTACCACTCTGCTGTCATACCATCCTTTTCTCTATAATATCATTTTATATATATATATAATGAAAATTTTAAAAAGTTTCCACCCTGAAAAAAAAAAATTAGGACAAGAACGTCTTCAGATTTTTTGCCCTTCTCAGTGATGTGTTAAAATTTCTCGGGTTTGTCGTATATCTGACATCCCCACTGGCTGGAGGTTAGTCCTCACATTTGCTCCACATTGCTCAGGCTGCACTAAGATATGTATGAAGGGGAGAGGGTTGCCATTTTTGCTCCTTGCGCCTAAATTTCCCCCTTTCACCCCACCTTCCCCCCCCCCCCCTCCCCAGGTCTACAGATGCATTTTGCCTGACAAATCATCCATTGTTAAGAAGAACACATATAGTCACTTTGTACAGTGGTGGCAAGTCCATGAGCCAGATAGCATGGGAGAGGGGAAAACCTCCAAAAATGCTGTCTCAATCTGGTGCATGCAGGCTCTAAATGATGAGTTGGTAACTAGTTTGGTGGAAAAAGAGTTAAAAAACGACCTGGGAAAAAATGTCAAAGACTTGCTTGCTGGTTTTCTTTGTTTTCCCATGTTGCTTGGTCTTCTTTGACTTTTTTCCGAGGTCGTTCTAACTCTTTTTCCACCAAACTAGTGGTGAGAGATGGATGGTGTGAGACATGAATTAAGAGAAGGGAAAAAAAAAAAAAAAAAAAAAAAAGTTCCTTTCGCAGGTTTATCCCTCCTCCTTTTCTTCTTCATGTCTCACACCCATCTCACCACCACAGCTGTCACTATAACCCCCTCTTCCTCTTTCCCCCCACCACACACCCCTCCCTCCCACGGCATCCACACAGCCCTAAACTCCCCTAAAACTACATCAAACCACGGGAACAAGGAAGCTACAGAACGTGTCTTCTAGCTTCTTGCATGGGAATGAAGCGTAAAGTATACATACACCCATTTCCTGAGTGAACAATTTTTTTTTGTCGGGCCTGCCTCTTTTTTTCTATCGGTGTCTGCCTGAAAATCCGTGAAAATGTACTAGTTGTGACAGCATATTTGTATGTCTTTAAAACATTTCTGTCGATATGTATGTGTATTTATGAACGTGTTTCTTGTATTATTTCATTCTTCATCTTTTGGTTTATGTTCTGGCTCAATATAAACAGGTATGAGACACTTTAATTCAGGTCAGTTGGGCATCAAGTGAGGTGGGCCAGCAGACTGGTTAACTCCTGCCGCACGGCGGCACGTCGATCGCACGCGCACCACAGGACACCCTTGAGCGAGGTATATTCTTGTAGCGTCTTTGGCGACTTGCCCCGGGGGGTATCCCTCCAATGTTTGATGCGATCAGGCTTAAGTGTTGTTCTCCTGAGCCAACACCAGCCTAAGGAGTAGCTGCCCCCGGGCCCACTGTTGTGCCTCTTCTGCTCTATCTGGATCTGCCCCCTTTGCCGCATCCTCCATTCACCTGCATGGTTTGTAGCTGAAGTCGGCGCATACACTGAAGCCGCCGCCTGCTGAAGATGTTCAGAATCAATTCTAAAATATATAGTATGACTTCTACACTGATCATTTTGAAAGCAGACGCACAACAAAATATTTTTTAAGTACATGTAATTGACATACGGTACTGTATATGGCACAGCCACATGTCTGTGATGAGGACAGATAATGGAGAAATGTAACTGTAGTACATTTTTAGGGCAAATCTTTTTAATCCAGACAAATTATTACTGCCACAAGGGTCGGGAAAACCAATAATGGCTTATGGTTAATAGTTAATATAATGTGGCCCCTCATATTGTCAGTCAAAAATGCATCCCAGTCACAAATTCATAATAAAGGTAAAGGCGAGATACTGCTTGTAAACTTTTCTGGTATATGTGATGTACTAAATTCACCAAAATGCATTCAGTTTATCATTACATTTTAGTATAGGATTACATTCATTAACTGAGAAGTTTGTAGAACCATCTCTCTGTCAGTTGAATAGGTGGCATTTCCTTAGAAGGTTAGAGTCACAAAGGGAGAAATTTGTGCAGAGGTTAGTAACACAGGTTCCAATGGAGTTGGCACCACACACTATAGGCACAGAAAGGAAAGGTAGGATTGGGCAAGCATTAGTGCTTACCCCCATACATCATAGAAGCAATATTATCACCTTGGTGGAAAGGTTGGGTTAGCATTAGTGAAAACAACTCTTCAACTTACTCTTCTAGAACTCTTATTCTCTTTCTCTCTCAATTTCCCATTCTTTTACACACTCTTCCAAACCTGAGAAAAAAAAGAAAACAATCCCGTATTACAGTTTCTCAAAGGTGAAGGCCATACTGTTGGGAGTAGGTTTACAAGTGCATCATGATGTGTACATTTCTTGAGTCACTTGTTCACTTAAAGCACTCCACATTACATATGAAGCATTCAATAAAAAAAATACTTAGAAAGTGAGTTGGGACATGGTGCAGGAAGCCCCACAATGTAGACAGGTGTGCTGCAGTGGCAAAAGGGGGGAAGAAAGGAAGACATGCTTAGCAATGATCCCACCAGAAAATGACAGAACAAAGCTCCGAAGGGATTCCTGGAAGGGAAAATGTACAAGAAAATATACATTCACATGTAAGGCATTGTTGGCTTTTATAGGTAGTTAGGATGTGTCTGATTGAAAAAGATACCTAAATTTGCCATTGCACCCTGGTAACCGAATGTTGCATCATGATAGATAAATACATGATATGTAAGCTCTATATTAATTCGACACACAAGCCCTACCTACCTAAAACGATAACAGCATAGTTGGGGCAAGCAAAGGTATCACTGCATTGGTATATACATGAACTATGAGGTGCTCGAAAAGTCTGAGGGCAACAAATTCTTTCTTCATCCAATAGCTGTTGCTGCCTTCATCTGCATTGAGAACACCACCCATGAGTTCAGGAGAGAGAGAGCGAGAGCGAGAGAGAGAGAGAATTATAAAAACATGTAAAATTATGATGGCAAATAATATTGCCATTACATTTTTTATAAGCTTTAAGAGCCTGACACATTCAAACCCCCTTGTACAATAAAATATTATAAAACAACCATCAAAGGAATACTATATCCATCATTATTATCTTAATCTCCAATACATACCATTTTCCTGCATTCTGAAGGCGATGTTCGCCCACACCACCTTGGAAATTTTCATCCCTACTGGTCAAGCTTTGGGGAATTTTGACAACCAGTGCCACCAGCGCCTCAGTTCTGGGGACGTTCCACATTTCCGAAGTCACGACTCCCCATGATGTGATGGATCTGCGAGAAGCATTCATAAGTGTTATGTCTCATAGAAGTGATCAGTAATTTTTTTTTTTAAGTAAACATAATTCATGGCCCGAGCAAAAAATAAACGTAATCATCCACTTTAAAGCAAAAAAAATTACTCACGCGTTACTCAGGTTAGGTTAGTTTACTGCTCTATTGAGGAAAAGAAACGTGCTGACTGATTGAGGGTTAAAAAATATCTTCGTGATATAAAACATAAAATACAGTCACATAACGGGTGATATTTTCCGCAATAAGGAAGGTTCCCTAAAACCAATCTTTACCCTAATTTATTATTGAAAAGCAACTAACCCATTGTTTGCAAAAACTAATTCAGTAAAGCTAATTTAATGTACCCTTTAATAAATGTCCATGCATACAACCATCAGCACTCTGCAGTGTATCAAGCACCAAAGCTGCATCCTGGTCTGCGGCAGTGGTAGATGCTTTATAAAAAAGAGAATGAACAAAATTAAATGGTAAGAACATTTCTGCGTCGTCGAGTTCTAAGTTGGTGTTTTGCCGTGAATTCCTATCAGCGACAATTCCATGAACATTCAACGATATTTCAAAACAAAGTTGTTGTTTTTATTTCGGTAATATTTCAATGTTACAAATTTACGGTAACTTGAAATTTCAGTACCTTTAGACTACTAATTTAAGGTTTTCCTCGACTTACAGGTAATTGTATATGTGGGATGTGAATGGCGGAGGAATACAACATTTAATTATTAGTAACTGTTTTGGCCTGCCTTTTCGGTAACCCCGTACCTCTAACATGGCGCAGTGAGTAGGATCGGGGTAAAGCGATACACATTCCCCGGACTGGCTCTGGGGAGGCCTTAGGGGGGAGATGTGTGGGTTGTCACCGAGAGGCGACCGTAGTGTAACGGTAGCACGTCCCCCCCGGCAAGTGGAAGGTTCGGGTTCGATCCCCGAGCGGTGCCTGCCTTTTCGGTGAACGAAACCTCTGACATAGCTAAACTAAAGAAATGTAATAGCCGAAATATAAAGTGTACGAATACACTTTTTGATTTGATTATGGTAAAATAAATAGTTTAACGGGGGAAAGAATGAGTGCTAAAGAATATAAGGTAAAATTCTAGTGTTTGCCCATACTCTCCCACTTCCCCCAAACAAGTTTGGGGACCTGTGGGAATGCGGGGTTTTCGGGTGGAAAAAAAAATTATGCGTCGGAAACACGTGAATTTAAGAATTTCCCTTTAAAACTAAGGTAATTTCCTTATATTTAGAGAAATTTACATAACCAAAATTTACCTAATCCTAGCGGGGGGCTTGACCCACCGATAACCTAACCTAACCTAACCAAATCTAATCTAACCTAACCAAATCTAACCTAGCCTAACCAAATCTAACCTAACCTACCTTAACCTCCTAGCGGGGTGTTGGGTGTGTTCTCGACACTTCGGTCAATCATTCTGTGAGGATCGTCAGGTTCACACGTCGGGCGCCACCCAATGCGGCCGCCCGTATGATCCACCCTATATAGAGGGCGGTCGGCGTCATTTTCTGATTCTAAACTAACATAACTATATGTTAAACATAAGATATGTCATAAGTTATTAAACTAACCTCACAATAACCCCTAAAAATTACTAACCTAACCTCACTAACACCCCCTAAAAGTTACTAACCTAACCTCACTATAAGTTACTAACCTAACCTCACTATAACCCCCTAAAAGTTACAAACATAACCTCACTATAAACCCCTAAAAGTTACTAAAACCCAACCTCACTATAACCTAAAAGTTACTAACCTAACCCTAACATAACCCCCTAAAAGTTACTAATCTAACCACACTATAGCCCCCTAAAAGTTACTTATATTGCCGTAGGCGGCCGCATTTGTATACATCCACGTCTCTGGACTCAGAAGAATCCAATTAATTTTCCCTAGATCTAGGGAATTTTTATAACTTCCTAACAAAAAAAAAAAGTGGTTGCGACGCATATTTTTGTACCCCAGCCATATATCCCGCATTCTCCCAGGTCCCCCAAGCTAGTTTGGGGTCAAAGGGGGAGTATGGGCAAACACTAGAATTATACCGAATAAAAGCAAGGAGCTATAGATAGGGCCAGTGACGACGAACAGCTATAAATACGGCAGTAGGTAGAGAGGCAGTGGCTAAGATACGGCAGTAACACGATAATATGAGCCCAACTTAATTATTCGGTGTTTTGTAATCGTTAAAAATGTTTACGGTTTAGGAAATTTTCGCCGAAACACCAACCGAGAACTTCTCGCCGATAGTGGAACACTCGCCGACGTGTAAAGTTTCGAAGACAGTTTCCACTTTTAATAGCCTACCTGATAGCCGACGGCGGCGACTGTTCTAGGTACCATGTTAACAATTCTATTTCTCCTTACGAACCTAGCTCACTTCATTCAACTAAAGCCATCATCAGCCATAAAAAAGTAACCTTTTAAAAATATTTATTGTCGACTGCGACCTCAAAAAAACGGGATAAAAACTCTTATTTCATGTCACGAAATGAAAACTTTTTTTATGTTCACGCCCGTATTTCAAAAATGTACATCATCTATGACACCTAACTCACTTCATTCAACTTATTTAAGCCTCTCATCTTCCGTAACAAGTCACATAATGGAAGAAAAAAAAAAATGAGAGGGCTTCCTAACCAGATAAATAACGAACTCATATATCTGATTCCTATATAATTGTTACGCTACTCCTCTCCTGGACCTCACCAGACCACTGCAGGTGTCTCAGGTGAGGCTGTGCAAAAGGAGGCGTGGTTACAATACCCACTGCTGCTAGACTTACTTCCACAGCCCTTCCTCAGTTCGGTGTGTTACGGCGAGGCGAGCTAGTATATCACGAGGTCAATCAAAGGCGAAGAAAAAACCAGGAGGTTTCTTTGTTTACCGAGAAAGCCACAAGCCACCAGCACAAAGCACAGAGCACAATGAGTACATATGTGTGTACGTCATCTCCTTCCAATCGCTTCTAGATTGTCGCAAAAACAAGAGACGTTACCAAAACCACAGTCACAGTCACAGTTCCCCCACCACCACAACCACACAGTCCTCCCACCACCACCACAACACCACCACGCGACTCTTCCTCCACGGAGCGACGCGCCTCTCTTCCCCGAGGTCTCAACCCTATCTGTCTGCTCAGAGAGAAGGAACGGCACCATGCTCACGTCCTCCCCCCGGCCCACCCCCACACACACCCCACCCTCTCACTTTCAAGGTCGTACCTACCCAGACATACACACATACACGATTACCGTACTACAATCGTAACATAATGTTCACCCGGGTAAATACCCGTAAAACATGATGTGCTGCTGCTCTAACACCTAACACACTCCCTTCTATGTGTTTCATGTCCTAATCTTACACGGTACCTACATTTCGATGGATGTAATGTCGGAGGCAGAGAGCTGTGTACGAAGCGAAGGAAGCCATTTTGGATTTTCAAATTTGTATTTTTTTCAAGATTAGCTGACCTCCTGGAGCAAGTTTTAACCTGTTACCACAGCACACAGAAAACATGCCACCCAAAGGGATGCACGAGGACAGATCACTATCTAAATGGACCAAACATTTTGCCCCGAGAGTAGCCGCATTAATATTTTCTTGTGCACTTCAAATATACACCAGCGGGCGGACGGAGATCTCAAGTCAAGTAGCCGCTGGTTATCACCACTGATGTATTACTACATCAATATCATCACATAACTGTTGTTTTAGAATGTTTACACATAAAAGCAATACATTTTTCAAATTCTGTACATTGATTTACAAATAATAAATTTTCCTCTCTGAAAATACACCAGCGGCACTACGGCGGGCATTCGGGGGCAAGTTTGCCGCTGGTGGCCGCCGTTCGCCGCTCTAATGCCCACGTAGGCCCGCCGGTGGTGGTTAGCTGGGACTACTACTACTACTATATTACTACTGCTATATTACTACTACTACTACTATACGTACTACTACTATATTACTACTACTACTACTACTACTACTACTACTACTACTATATTACTACTACTACTACTACTACTACTATATTACTACTACTACTACTACTACTATATAGGTTATAATGAGGTCAGGATAGTATTATTTTGGGGGGTCATTTAGGACTTTAGGTGGGGTGAGGGGAGGTTAAAGGGGGTAATTCCCCCACTTTATAATTACGTTTTAGAGGTATCTGAAGGGATTTGTGAAGGTCTGGAGAAAAAAACCCACTAATAAGGGCGGGAAGGATTAAACTTTTACAGTTTTAGCCAGCGCGAATAATTATATATGAATTGAATGATTAAAAGCTGCCACTTACACCCAATTAGTAAAATTTCGGTAGTGGGCTTTCAACGATTGTACACAATCGTTGACTTTGTAATAGCAACTTTGTATAGCAAAGGAAATATCTGGGCGTGAAGGGCATTCATCACCGAATTCACTTTGGTGGAAGAAACTATTACACAAATTTTATCTGGTGAGTTTTGGTGTGTTATTATTGGTGTCATGACAGGCTTGTATTATAGTGTGTAGCGAATGTGTATCTGTGGTTTGGTGTGTGGGGATGGCTCTGTCACAGTCTGGCCTGGTGCTACGTTCTCTGTGTGGCGATAGTTTTCTATAGCGGTGACGCGGGAACTATAGTATTACGAAGAGAGACAAGACAGAGAGGGAGAGAGAGAGAGAAAGAGTGACAAACAAACAGACAGAGATTTTTTGTTTATATCAATTTATTGCGCTCAAAGAGCGGCAGACCCAATACATGAAAAAGGAGAAGCTACAAATGTTACGTGACACGCAGGACACACCGACAGACGTACAGAGATGGACATCAAACCCACCAAAATGGGGGCATATTGACTTAAGCAGACAATCATAAGGAGACACAGCAGAGGAAAGGTCCATAAGGCCGAACATAAATAACCGTGCACCCGTGCCTCGCAGGGCAACAACAGTCTCATGAAGAAAATAACAAATGGGTATACTGACGACCGACATCGCACCCGAGGCAAGGAAAATGCGGGCATACAAAAAGCAAACAAAAGAGGGAGGAGCAAGAGAGGGACGAGCAGGAGAGGGACGAGCAGGAGAGGGTACGAGCAGGAGAAGGAGGAGCAGAAGAGGGAGGAGCAGGAGAGGGACGAGCAGGAGAAGGAGCAGCAGAAGAGGGAGGAGCAGGAAAGGGACGAGCAGGCCCAGCTAACCACCACCGGCGGGCCTACGTAGGCATTAGAGTGGCGAACGGCGGCCACCAGCGGCAACTTTGCCTCCCGAGGCCCTCCGTAGTGCCGCTGGTGTATTTTCAGAGAGGAAAATTTATTATCTGTAAATCAATGTACAGAATTTGAAAAATGTATTCCTTTTATGTGTAAACATTCACACAAAACGTAAGTTAGTCAAAGCCTTCGTCAAAAAGACTGACAAATGTGTTACTCACTGTATCTTATATACGGACTATCCTTAGGCTACTTCTGTTTATCAAAGATTTACTCTTTGTGAAATATTTGGAATACAACACTGATTATGTACCAATACACTAATGATCATGATAATATATTATAAGTCTTAAAATGACGGTTCTTTTGAAAGCATTTATTCATATTGCGACGTTTGGCAATTTTATTCCGACATTTTACCAAGTACCACATTTACTTGGTATTACGTACGGCTAATAACTTTCAGCTCAAAGGTAATGAGTTGAAAACTGATAAATATATAATAAATATTTGGCGCAAATGTGATTTGGTTTGGTTAGACATACTACAGAGAAGATATACTGAGAAGAGTATATCAATATCCATCATCATTATCTTATCATATGCCGTGCAGTGTGCAGAGCAACATATCGGATTATACGGTGAGTAATAATTTTTCCTCTCTTAATTGATTCATAATAAGTAACCCAGCTAACCATCACCGGCGGGCCTACGTAGGCTGTAGAGCGGCGAACGGCGGCCGCCGGCGGCAAATTTACCTCCGTCCGCCCTCCGAAGGGCCGCTGGTGTATTTTCAGACGGAAAAACTTACTATGTTGAAATTAATGTACAGAATTTGAAGAATTGAATATTTCTATGTGTAAACATTTTGAAACAACAGTTATATGATTATCTTGCTGTAGTATTACATCAGTAGTGAAAAGCAGCGGCAACTTGACGTCAATCCTCCGGAGGCCCGCTGGGCGCTGGTACGTATTTCCCAGCTAACCATCACCGGCGGGCCGACGTAGGCTGTAGACCGGCGAACGGCGGCCGCCGGCGGCAAATTTACCTCCGTCAGCCCTCCGAAGGCCCGCTGGTGTATTTTCAGACGGGAAAATTTACTATGTTGATAATTAATGCACAGAATTTGAAGAATTGAATATTTCTATGTGTAAACATTTTTAAACAACAGTTATATGATTATCTTGATGTAGTATTACATCAGTAGTGACAAGCAGCGGCAACTTGACGTCAATCCTCCGGAGGCCCGCTGGTACGTATTGTAGGTGGAAATATTCATTTCATATTATATATATTAACTCAGTAATATACATATAGTATCTCAATATCGGTACCATCGCTATTATTGGCCTGTTCAAGCTATTAAAACTTGTTATAAAAGTTTTTATAATAGTTTATAGAAATTATAATTTCAGTTTATTTCAAATATTTCCAGCTTAATCAGGAACACCCAGAGATACATAGAAATAAACATGAGACACGTACGTACATAGGAAGGAGTTTACATGGAAAAAGGTTATCAGTTAGTCTATGTGTGTAGCTAGTATCATATAAAAATAACATTTGATTATAACCGCGGCAAAGATTACGGGATAACACAAGGTCATATTTTCCCTTATTTCAATAACTTCCAGCATATTATCAAACACATATCAATACTCAACGGTACACCTAATAAGGAATATGTAGATGATGGAGAATTAACATGGATAATATCATGGTTTAGTATAGAATTTTATTTGAAATAATTTCCCAGCTATCAATGCACTAAACTGCCAGACGTACGATACCCATTAGAAAGGGTTAAAAACCCACAAAAGGCCTAAATTGTCACCCTTAACCAATCGATAACATAATGAGAACTTAGTTATAACATGTTTTCGCTCCTGCATTATATCGAAATAGACTGAATAATATAAATAATTGCAGTACGACACGTTTTCTTAGGAATTCCTCGGCAGCGTTGTGTCAGTGAGTGTCTGAAATCAGTTAGTGTGAAAACGCACAAGTGGGTGGACGTTGTTATGTGGTTCGCCGCAACCTATATCCTTCTACATAGCTGTTCAGTGTTCCACGTACACCAGCATGTAAACCCAATAACGA
The DNA here is from genome assembly GCA_016584305.1 of Chionoecetes opilio. Taxonomy (NCBI): domain Eukaryota; kingdom Metazoa; phylum Arthropoda; class Malacostraca; order Decapoda; family Majidae; genus Chionoecetes; species Chionoecetes opilio. The sequence goes on along the minus strand of JACEEZ010018903.1, from coordinate 147,273 downwards.
AAATGTTTTTGTACTTAAGAAATAAACAATGTCCGTAGCAATTATGATCTCCTTTTCATCGTATTACTGGATAACGACATAGGAATATTTATGGTTATACTTTCTAAGTATATTGCAGATTAGTAATGTTTTAATAAGTGTTGAAACAGCCCATAGTCTATTAATCGGCTAATGGGTTGTGCAGCACCCCTTAAAACATTACTATATCTGCAATATGCTTAGAAAGTATAACCATAAATATTCCTCAATCAGTTAATATAACAGCGGCAAATGATCATATGCCCTACGGCGGGCGCCGGTGAGCCTCTGAGCAAATCCCCAGCGGCCCTACGTCGTGCACTTCCGTCGGGCCGCCGGTAAAACATACGGAGGGCCTCCGGAGGCTCTCCGTCTTTGTGTTTGCTGGGAACCTTATCTAACCCTACCAATAACCTCCCAGCGAGACCTAAGGGCAGGATTGATTGATTTAATGCCTAAAAAGGTGAATGTGCCAGCCATCAGAGGTCATATGGCACTATGGCAAAGCATATCAAGGGTCAGGGTTAAAGAATAATAGTGAAACGATGAGGGAAGGGGAAAGAACGGAATGTTACAGCAGGATGGTGAGATCAGATGTAGGATGTGGATTTGTTGGAGGAAGGAGGTTACATTTTCCAGGGAGAAGGAGGGGGATTCCGGGAGAATGTCCGCAAGACAGGGAGGTCGGGAAAGGGAGGACAAATGAGGGAAGGAACTGGAACGGGCAGGAGTAAGATGGGGGCAGGATATTAGGACATGTTGGACAGTGAAGGAACTGTGACAGGGTGTGCCGAGGGTTGGGGAGGAGCGTGATATGAGATAGGAGTGTGTGAGGTTGGTATGGCCTATGCGTAAGCGTGCGAGAGCAGTCTCCCAACGTCTATTAGAGTGGTAAGGATTTGACCATGGAGAGATAGAGGGTTTGATCAGGCGAAGTTTATTGGCAGAGAAAGTGGTCCAGGAGGATTGTCAGCGGTCGAATAGGAAAGATTTAAAGAAAGGGTAGTATTCGGAGGCTGGCAAGTTTGAGAAACGGGGGCATTGGGACATAGTGGCCGAGCGCGCCAAAGAATCAACGCGTTCGTTGCCCGAGATACCCACGTGACTCAGTACCCAGCAGAAGCAAATTGTTTTGTGGCGTATGGATAGTCGGAATAACCAGTCTTGGATCTCCCGAACAAGAGGGGGAAGTGAGCGAAGAGATTGTATAAGAGAAAGGGAATTGCGGGAATCAGTGAAGATAGTGAAGGAACAGGATGGGTAGAAAAGTATGCGTTTCAAGGCGAAGAGGATGGCGTACAATTCTGTTGTAAGAACAGTGGATTCTGTAGATAGTTGGTATTGATAGGAAAGAGGGGAAGAGGACAGCAAAGCCAGAACCAGAGTGGGATTTAGAACCATCGGTGTAGACGTGGGTGCTAGAGGAATGAGTGGAAAGGTGTTCAAGAAAGTGAGAAGGTAGGACATGGGAGGAATGGTAGACTTGGGAGAGGTAGTGGGGACAGAAGAACAGATATGGGGGGGAAGGTATAACCATGGGGGGAAGGAATGAACGTAGAAAGGGAGAAGATTAAGAGTAGGAAAGGAGGAGTGGGAGAGAAGGGAGCGCATGCGAACAGGAAGGGCGGTGGCAAACGAGGGGAGGAGGTGATCACTGTGAGGAGAGATGGGGGACTGCAATCTTAGAAGTAGGAAATTGATGAAGGCGAGCTTAGCACCGAAGTGATAGGAGGGCTCGACGGCGAGAGAGGGACGGGAGGCCCGACTCAGCATAGAGGCTCTCAACGGGGAGGAGCGAAAGGCAGCTAGAGCCAGACGGAGGCCTAGGTGGTGAACAGGGTCCAGGAGGTTGAGGAGGGAGGCAGAGGCAGAGGAATAAATATGACATCCATAGTCAAGAGTGGAGAGGACCAGGACAGTGTGGAGATGGAAGAGGGTCTTGCGGTCAGCACCCCAAGACACATATGAGATAGTTTGTAGGAGGCGGAGGCGACGAAGGGCATTTACCTTTAGAGATAGGATATGTGTCTTCCAGGTAAGGCGAGAGTCGAAAGTGAGGCCAAGGAATTTTCCAGAGGAGCAATACTTGAGAGGTACGTCATATAGAGAAAGTGGAGGTGGGAGTGGCGCACGAGAGCGAGAGAAAAGGATGGAGAAGGATTTTGTGGAGAGAGAACGAAAGCCATGATCAGTAGCCCAGGAAAATGCAGCGGAAATTGCATATTAGAGGAGACTGCGGAGGGGTGCCGGGGAAGGGCCGGAAGCGTAGATGGCTAGGTCATCCACTTAAAGGGAAGACCGGACGCCAGGTGGTAAGGTGGAGATGAGTCCATTTCCTGCAATGAGGAACAAGGAAGTGCTGAGGACACTTCCTTGGGGGACACCTTCATATTGTGGGAAGGACGAAGAAGTGGAGGAAGATATTTTGACTCTGAAGGAGCGATCACATAGAAAGGACTTGAGAAAGACCCCTATGTTACCAGCTATGCCGAAAGTGGTTAGCTGGTGGAGGATATGATGTCGCCAGGCGGTATCATAAGCTTTCTCTAAATCAAAGAAAACAGCAAGGACTGATTCGTGACGGCCAAAGGCTGTGGTAATGTATGTTTCCAGGTGGGCTAAGGGGTCAGCTGTGCTTCGGCCATGTCGGTAGCCAAACTGAGAAAGGGAGAGAAGGCTTTTGGATTCCAGGAACCACATAAGACGGAGATTGATCATGCGTTCCAGTAACTTGCGTAGGCAACTAGTAAGGGCAATGGGGCGGTAATCTTGGGAAGGGTACCGGATTTATTGGGTTTGAGGAACGGGAAGACAAGGGCTTCGCGCCATGGGGGGGAAAGTCTCCAAGGGATCAAACCCGGTTAAAGAGGGCTAGTAAAAAGAGGAGAGAAATAGGAGGGAGGTGTTTGAGCATTTGGTAGTGAATCCCGTCAGGGCCTTCACATGTGTCGGCAAGAATGAAGAGCGGAGGCTAGTTCAGAAGAAGAGAAAGGGGCATTGTAGTATTCAGAAGAGGATAGAGAGAAGGTGACAGGAATGCGTTCCCTGGCAGCTTTGATTCTAGTGAACTGAGGAGAGAGGTGGGACCCACTACTCACGAGACTGAAAAAGGAGCGTAATTCCTCTGCTACTTGGAATGGCTCTGCAATAATTTGGTTATGAACGTGCAGGACTGGGGCAACAGGGGGCGGGTGTTTACCTGACAATTTATGGATTCGGCGCCAAACTGATGAAATGGGGGTATCTGTGGTGAGGGAGGAGACGAGGATGAGCCAACTATTAATTACTGAGAGTTTAATGGTCCGCTTAAGGCGGGCAGAGGCTTTTTTAAAAGAAATAAAAGCTGGGATTTGACCGGGGGTACCGCGTTTGCAGCGATAGCTGTTCCAAGCAGCACGCTTTGATCGGTGGGCCTTTGTACAATCCAAAGTCCACCAGGAACGCATTTAGAGGTAAAAGGACGGGAGGTTCGGGGGATAGCTGTAAGGGCGGCACTTAGAATAGAAACGGAAAAGTAGGTGAGCATATCAGAAGTGGAAGAAAAGGTGGAAGGATGAAGCGGAAGGGCAGAAAGGGAGGCAAAAGTGCGCCCGTCGGCTCTGCGGAAACACCATCGCGGAGGGCTAGGAAGAGGGACGTATGAGGTAGGAGAAAGGAGGCTAGGAAAATGGTCGCTAGAAGGGTATTGGTGGAGGACCGAGCAATGCAGGTCTAAGCGGAGGGAAGGAGAGCAAAGAGAGAGGTCAAGACAGGAAAAAGACTGAGTCCTCACAGCAAAGTGAGTGGGGCGATTAGAATGGTCCCCAGACATACATACATACAGATAGCTACATACAGATAAGTGTGGAGGGATATCCTGTCTTCTCCCTCCTGGCGTAATAACACACCACACACACACACACACACACACACACACACACACACACACACACACACACACACACACACACACACACACACACACACACACATACATTACATACACACACACACACACACAAAAATGGAATGGATCAGAAGAAGAGGTAATAACAGCAAAAACTGCGCATCAATTTAAGGAAAACTTGATAAATATAGCTAGATACAGAGACAGCTGTATGCTATATATGTATACAATTATGTAAATACCCACACGCACACTTTACGAGGGGAGGGGGTTATAGGGGACGATCATGAGTCCAGCGCGTGATCAAATCGATGTGTGACTACCAAAGACATCAATCATTGTGTCACGTTACACATCAAAGCTAGAATGGACCCTACCCATAACTACGTCAGGGTTTGTTTACATCGGTGCATTGTGGGGATAAGTCGGGGTCGCCGCGGGTGGACCTACGAAGGGAAAACTACGGCGATGGAAGAATTTCGAGTTAATTTGCGCGAAATTGATATTCCAGGTGCTATATTAGTGTGTTCTGTTCTCACTGACAACACTATAGAGAAGACCTGAGGTAATGGCTGATGTGCAGAGGCTTCTAAACCAAGAAAACGGATTCATAACAGAGCCTCGTCAGAAGGTAAGCAACTGGTAGGTACGTAATGTGTCCCTACCACTTGCTTACTTCTTAATGAGACTCTGCTGTGACTGTTTTCCTGGTTTAGAAGCCTCTGCACATCAATCATCACCTCAGGTCTTCTCTATGTTGTCAGCGAGCACGGAAATATAGCATCTGGAATATCAATTTCACCCAAAACAACTCGAAATTTTTTCAGCGTCGTAGTCTTCTCTTTGTAGGTTGTACATATTCATGATTATGATAGTATTAAAATACCTTATTAGTTGAGTTCCTTTTGTTGTCTTTCCTCATAATAAGTAGTGGTACATCATTGTTTAAGTGTTACTTGACGAGCCAATGCATACTCTTGAGTCGGTTACCGGTCATTTCGCCCACACGTCAATTCGCCCACAAGACATTTCGCCCACATGTGAGAGTCAATTCGCCCACATGTAAGAGTCATTTCGCCCACTCTAAAATCAATTCGCCCACACGATCCATGTCACGGAGTCATGTAACTATAGCTTACTCTGGCAGAAATGGAATGAACCACCAGTAACCTTGGGCGAAATGACGGTAGATTTCTAGTGTTTGCCCATACTCTCCCACTTCCCCCAAACAAGTTTGGGGACCTGTGGGAATGCGGGGTTTTCGGGTGGGGAACAAATTATGAGTCGGAAACACGTAATTAAAGAGTTGTGTTAGGGGGCTAAAATTTCCTAGATCTAGGGTAATTTCTTTATATCTAGAGAAAATTGCCTAACCAAAATTAACCTACCCTAGCAGGGGGCTTGACCCACCGATAACCTAACCTAACCAAATCTAACCTATCCCAACCTAACCAAATCTAACCTAAACTACCCAAATCTAACCTACCCTAACCTAACCTAAAAAAATCTAACCTAACCTCCTAGCGGATGGTTGGGGGGGTTCTTGACATTTCGGTCATCATTCTGTGAGGATCGTCAGGTTCATATGTCTATGGACTCAGAAGAAATCCAATGAATATTCCGTACATCTAGGGAATTTTATCAACACCCCTAACTCAAAAACGATGTGGTTGCGACGCATATCTTGTACCCCAGCCAAATATCCCGCATTACCTCAGGTCCCCAAGTTTGTTTTGTGGGAGAGGGGGAGTATGGGAAAACACTAGAATAATACCCAGTCAATTCGCCCACTCTAAAGTCAATTCGCCTACACGATCCATGTCACGGAGAGACATGTAACTATATCTTCCTCTGGCAGAAATGAAATGAACCACCAGTAACCTTGGCCGAAATGACTCCATAGTGTGGGCAAATTGACCTGTGGGCGAAATGACTCCTTAGTGTGGCGAAATGGCATGTGGGCGAAATGACCGGATACCTCTGAAGCTATACCAACATCACCAACCTTTGCTTTGATTTATCTTATTACTCCATCCGTAAACAAGTTGCATAACCACGGTGACATTACCCATCCTTGTCTCATGGTACCTGGTACTACATGTCTACCGAAATGCTCGTCCCTACACAAATCGGGAAAACTCGCCGACGGTAATGGTTAGGTTAGGTTACCGTTAGGTAACCTAAGGTTACCTAAGCTGTGGTAAATGTGGTATAATTCCAGGGCTGTGATTAGCTAGATTGGCAATGTTATTACCAGGTTGGCTTATATTTAGCTTCATTGAGTCATCGTGTACTCCAGAGTGATGAGGCAAACTGTATGGTAAAATCATAATTGGAAAAGTACAAAAAATCACAAATGGCAAGGTTAGTGAGGAGCAAGGCAGATTTAGAACTGGGAAAGGTTGTGTAGATCAGATCTTAGATATGATATGCGAATGATAATTAAGACAATGTTAGCAAAAGACAAGAAGATGTATGCTGCATTCATGGATTTAGAGAAAGCATAGATAAATGTCCGCGTGTCCTGGTGGAACGCCGAAGTGAGTTTCGACAGGGGATGCTTGCAGCCTATGTTGATCTCAAGAAGGCGTTTGAAGTCACTGAGTCAAACACTCAGTGCATCGTGAGTCACTCTGGGATCTTCTGCGACTTCGAGGGATTCCTGCAAGGACTATTGGTTGATAACTGGTCTGTATTCTGCGACTGAGAGTGCTGTGAAGTGTGGGGCAGGTGTATCCAGCTTCTTTCCTGTGAATACAGGAGTGAGGCAGGGGTGCGTCCTTGCCACATCACTTTTCAACGCTTGTATGGACTGGGTATTGGACAAGGTTGTAGATCAAAGTGATTGTGGAGCATCCGTCGGCAACACCAAGATCACTGATCTTGTTTTCGCCGATGATGCAGTAATCTTTGCTGAGTCGCTGGAGGTCCTGGTGATGGCTCTCGAGGCGCTGCACGAGGAGGCAAAGCCTTTGGGACTTGAGGTCTCCTGGCTCAAGACCAAGGTTCAGGTGTTGGAGACTTACTAGATGAAGCAAATACAGTCTGTTCATGCGTGTGGCGAGGACATTGAGATCTTGGAAAGTTTTACATACCTTGGTAGCGCAGTCCATAATGACGGCGGGTCACGTCAAGAAGTCTTACGACGGATTGGCATAGCCCACGGTGTTATGGACTCGCTCAGCGGGAGTATTTGGCGTTGTCGGTACCTGTGCAGGAGGACAAAGATCCGGATCTTCAAGTCGCTTGTGATCCCTGTCTTACTCTATGGTTGTGAGACATGGACACTAAATAGTGACTTGAAGAGACGAATCAATGCCTTTGGTAATAAGTGTCTTCGCAGAATCATGGGGTATCGCTGGGATGATTACGTGTCAAATCAGCGATTGCACCGTGAGACTGAATCGAGGCCTATTACCTGCATAGTCCGTCAGCGCCAACTTCGGATATATGGGCATGTGGCACGTTACCCTGAAACCGATCCTTCCCATCGGGTTGTATCTGTAAGAGACAATCCGGCGTGGAGGAGACCAAGGGGGCGCCCACAAGGCTCGTGGCTGGGGCAAGTTGATGTTTCTTGTCGAGAGCTGCTTGGTATGGGAAAGGAGCCTGCATGGGAACTCGCGCGTGGTGACCCCCGGGAGTGGCGTCGTAGGGTGGGCGAGGCGACGCGCCCCCCGGCGTATGCCCCCAATGATTGATTGATTGATAGATAAATATCCAGATGAACTCCGAACTCACTTTGGTGGACGAAACTATTTTTTTCTGGTGTGTTTTTATGTGTTTTGAATGAATCTGCTTACCGTTTCTGTCGCAATTTTTTTTTTTTTTTTTTTTTTTGCAAAAAAAAAAAAAAAAAAAAAAAAAAAACCTAAACCTAACCTAACCTTTACTTATACCTAACCTAACCCATAGCTAACCTATACCTAACCTAACCTATACCTAACCAAACCTAACCTATACCTAACCTAACCTTTACCTAACAAAACAAACAAAACAAAAAATAAGTAACCTTTACCTTAAAAATTAAAAAAAAAAAAAAAATAATGCAGATTAACGGTTAGCAGATTCATTCAAAACACATAAAAACACACCAGAAAAAAATAGTTTCGTCCACCAAAGTGAGTTCGGTGTTCATCTGGACTAATACCAAAGCATATGACAGAGTAGACTGGGAGGGAATGTGGGATGTATTGAAGGGTTAAAGAGAGTGTATGGAGTGGAGTATGTATATATAACTAATAAGCTTTTACCTGTGATAATGAATACCTAACCTAACTGACCTTTACCTAACCTAACGGTAACCTAACCTAACCATTACCGTCGGCGAGTTTTCCCAATTTATGTAGGGACGAGCATTTCGGTAGACGAGAGTACCAGGTACCATGAGGCAAGGATGGGTAATGTCACCGTGGTTATGCACAGGGGCGCCCACAGGCGGACGCACGTGCGTCCACTGTAAGCCTCCAGGCATGTGTGGGCCCCTATAAGGGCCCCCCTAGGGGTCCCTATGAGGCCCCTTATAAGGTCCTACCGGGGCCTATGAAGCCCCTATGAGGCTCCAAAACGCACCTAAAATTGTTCAAAACTACAAGAAATATCTGGGGGCCTTACAGCGCCCCCCCGGACCCCCCAGCTGAGTAGGCTCGCTTCGCTCGCCACCCACACCCATCAACAGTGGGCCTTATATAATATGTACGTCCACTACAAGTATCTCTGTGGGCGCCCCTGGTTATGCAACTTCTTTATTGATGGAGTAATAAGATAAATCAAAGCAGAGGTTGGTGATGTTGGTATAGACTCAGAGTATGCATTGGCTCGTTAAGTAACACTTAAACCATGATGTACCACTACTTATTATGAGGAATTACTCTATTTATAAGGTATTTTAATACTATCATAACCATGAATATGTACAACCTACAAAGAGAAGACTACGACGCTGAAAAAATTTCGAGTTGTTTTGGGCGAAATTGATATTCCAGGTGCTATATTTCCATGCTCGCTGACAACATAGAGAAGACCTGAGGTAATGGTTGATGTGCAAAGGCTTCTAAACCAGGAAAACAGTCACAGCAGTCTCATTAAGAAGTAAGCAAGTGGTAGGGACACATTACGTACCTACCAGTTGCTTACCTTTTGACGAGGCTCTGTTGTGACTCTGTTTTCTTGGTTTAGAAGCCTCTGCACATCAGCCATTACCTCAGGTCTTCTCTATAGTGTTGTCAGCGAGAACAGAGCACAGTAATATATCACCTGGAATATCAATTTCGAGCAAAATACTCGAAATTCTTCCATCGCCGTAGTTTTCCCTTCGTAGGTCCACCCGCGGCGACCCGACTTATCCCACAATGCACCGATGTAAACAAACCGTGACGTAGTTATGTCTGGGGCCCGAAGTGAGTGTTAAGAGACCCATTACGTATATAGTAACTAGTACTAACTACAGTTGATAAATGTGACTGTAGATGCATTTAAGGCAGCGAAATGAGTACCTACGAAAGTAATAATTATTTAACCTCACATTTTGCCTGGCACGCCATTTGTACTGAGGCATTATATTATATCATTCGGTTGTTAATATTGTTCTCGATGTTATTATTAGCTGAGATAATCCGTGATGGGTGTGTGTGGATGGGTATGGGTGGGTGGGTGGGTATCGGTGGGTACGGTGGTATGGGGGGGGTATCGGTGGGTATGTGGGGGGGGTGGTATCGGTGGGTATGTGGGGGTGGGGGGTATCGGTGGGTATGTGGGGGTATCGGTGGGTATGTGGGGGGTGGGTATCGGTGGGTATGGGAATGCGCGCGCGGATCAAGTATAACTTCTAGATGAGGAAAGAACTCTCCACAATCTTTCTCTCTCTCAAGTTATCAAACAATCACATGTTTCTCCCTGACGCCCGCTCGCACACTCATTGGCTGACAACACGGAAGAGTAGAGGTGTAAATAAAGCTAAACAAAAAATAGAGAGGCTTTGGGGAACTGTACTCGTGGAGCCTCGTCTGCGTATATATATAGCTCTTGGATAAATCACTCGTGTTTCCTATTCTTGGTGCAGCGAGGCGAACGTTGAAAAGTCGTCACAAGTATACAAGAACATTAGAACATTAGAAAATAAGAAGCAAAAAAGAGGCCACAAGATATCTTAACGTTAATCCATGACTGTGACACCGACAGCATTCACTTCTCCCCGTTTACAAGATTACCCTTTGTGTATAGTTCCTCAGGTTTATAGGGTATGTGGTGACGTGTGAACTGTTCCCCCTGTAAACCGTGAACAGTATGATGAACACAATTAAGTGAGCGAGTCTGGTGCGGTGCGTGTGTGTGAGTGTTTTGAGGAGACTTTAAACCCCAAGGATGTGCACTTCGATGAGGACTCAACATCTCATCCACCACACACATGACACGGTGGCATTGATGGCAGGGGTGACGTGGCATTCCCTTCAGTCCATCAGCTGCAGGAGGTCCAGAATTCCTCTCCTGACGGCGGTGTTGACGGTGTGTGTGCTTCGTGGCCCTTGCGGTGAGGCTGGTAACCTGAGGCGTGAGGGGCGGGGGGCGAGGCAGGTGTAGGCTACGGGTGCCGATACATGTTGATTATCACGGTGTTTGGCTGTTTGCATGACCTTGGAATACATGAGCGGTGGTTCCTTAGGTGTTGTGGTGCGGGACGAGTTCGGGGGAGACAGCGCGGGGGGTGACGGTGACTGTGGGACGAGCAGGCGACGACCCGGCTGCCGAGGCTGAACTGCGACACCACTGGCTGGATCCTCCCTCCCCGCTGCCCTACAACTGAGCGACGCCAAGGACTACCTGAACGTGGCCAAGGGTTTATACCTGGACCTTCATTTATCGCTATATGAGCAGGACTCCCCAGCTAACCATCACCCGGGGGGCCGACGTAGGCTGTAGAGCGGCGAACGGCGGCCGCCGGCGGCAAATTTACCTCCGTCAGCCCTCCAAAGGCCCGCTGGTGTATTTTCAGACGGGAAAATTTACTATGTTGAAAATTAATGTACAGACCCAGCAAACACAAAGACAGAGGGCCTCCGGAGGCCCTCCGTATGTCTTATCGGCGGCCCGACGGAAGTGTACGACGTAGGGCCGCTGGGAATTTGCTCAGAGGCTCACCGGGGGGCCGCTCCCAGCGGCCCGCCGTAGGGCATATGACCATTTGCCGCTGTTATATTAACTGATTGAGGAATATTTATGGTTATACTTTCTAAGTATATTGCAGATATAGTAATGTTTTAAGGGGGTTGCATAACCATTAGCCGATTAATAGACTAATGGGCTGTTCAACACTTATAAAACATTACTATATAATGCAATATGCTTAGAAAATCTAACCAGAAATATTCCTGTGCCGTTATCCAGTAATATGATGAAAAGGAGATTGCTACGGACATTGTTTATTTCATAAGTACAAAAACATTTTCGTTATTGAGTTTACATGCTGGTGTACGTGGAACACTGAACAGCGTGAACAGCCATGTAGAAGGATATAGGTTGCGGCGAACAACATAACAACATCCACCCACTCGTGCGTTTTCCAAGAAAACTGATTATTTTCACTCAGACACAGCGCCAGGCGCCGTCAAGGAATTCCTAAAAAAACGTGTCGTACTGCAATTATTTATATTATTCAGTCTATTTCGATATAATGAAGGAGCGAAAACATGTTATAACTAAGTTCTCATTATGTTATCGACTGGTTAAGGGTAACAATTTAGGCCTTTTGTGGGTTTTTAACCCTTTGTATTAGCTATCGTACGTCTGGCAGTTTAGTACATTGATAGCTGGGAAAAGATTTCAAATAATATTCTATTCTAAATCATGATATTATTCATATGTTAACTCCATCATCTACATATTCCTTATTAGGTGTACCGTTGAGTATGTGTTGATAATATGTTGGAAGTTATTGAAATTAGGGAAAATATGATCTTGTGTTATCCCGTAATAATCTTCGCCGCGGTTAATCAAGTGTTATTTTTATATGATACTAGCTACACACATAGACTAACTGATAACCTTTTTTCCATGAAAAACTCCTTCCTATGTACGTATCTCATCTTTATTTCTATGTATCTCTGGGTGTTCCTGATAAAGCTGGAAATATTTGAAATAAACTGATATATGATCATTTCTATAAACTATTATAAAAACTTTTATAACAAGTTTTAATAGCTTGAACAGGCCTAATAATAGCGATGGTACCGATATTGAGATACTATATGTATATTACTGAGTTAATATATATAATATGAAATGAATATTTCCCACTTACAAATACGTACCAGCGCCAGCGGCCTCCGGAGGATTGACGTCAAGTTCCCACTGCTTGTCACTACTGATGTAATACTACATCAAGATAATCATATAACTGTTGTTTCAAAATGTTTACACATAGAAATATTCAATTCATGAAATTCTGTACATTAATTTTCAACATAGTAAATTATCCCGTCTGAAAATACACCAGCGGGCCTCCGGAGGGCTGACGGAGGTAAATTTGCCGCCGGCGGCCGCCGTTCGCCGCTCTACGGCCTACGTCGGCCCGCCGGTGATGGTTAGCTGGGGAATTTGAAGAATTGAATATTTCTATGTGTAAACATTTTGAAACAACAGTTATATGATTATCTTGATGTAGTATTACATCAGTAGTGACAAGCAGCGGCAACTTGACGTCAATCCTCCGGAGGCCCGCTGGTACGTATTTGTAGGTGGGAAATATTCATTTCATATTATATATATTAACTCAGTAATATACATATAGTATCTCAATATCGGTACCATCGCTATTATTAGGCCTGTTCAAGCTATTAAAACTTGTTATAAAAGTTTTTATAATAGTTTATAGAAATTATAATTTCAGTTTATTTCAAATATTTCCAGCTTAATCAGGAACACCCAGAGATACATAGAAATAAAGATGAGACACGTACGTACATAGGAAGGAGTTTACATGGAAAAAGGTTATCAGTTAGTCTATGTGTGTAGCTAGTATCATATAAAAATAACATTTGATTATAACCGCGGCAAAGATTACGGGATAACACAAGGTCATATTTCCCTTATTTCAATAACTTCCAACATATTATCAACACATATCAATACTCAACGGTACACCTAATAAGGAATATGTAGATGATGGAGAATTAAACATGGATAATATCATGGTTTAGTATAGAATTTTATTTGAAATAATTTCCCAGCTATCAATGCACTAAACTGCCAGACGTACGATAGCCTTTACAAAGGGTTAAAAACCCACAAAAGGCCTAAATTGTCACCCTTAACCAGTCGATAACATAATGAGAACTTAGTTATAACATGTTTTCGCTCCTGCATTATATCGAAATAGACTGAATTTAAAATAAATAATTCCAGTACGACACGTTTCTTAGGAATTCCTTGGCAGCGTTGTGTCAGTGAGTGTCTGAAATCAGTTAGTGGGAAAAACGCAGAAGTGGGTGACGTTGTTATGTGGTTCGCCGCAACCTATATCCTTCTACATAGCTGTTCAGTGTTCCACGTACACCAGCATGTAAACCCAATAACGAAAATGTTTTTGTACTTATGAAATAAACAATGTCCGTAGCAATTATGATCTCCTTTTCATCGTATTACTGGATAACGACATAGGAATATTTATGGTTATACTTTCTAAGTATATTGCAGATATAGTAATGTTTTAATAAGTGTTGAACAGCCCATTAGTCTATTAATCGGCTAATGGGTTGTGCAACACCCCTTAAAACATTATTATATCTGCAATATACTTAGAAAGTATAACCATAAATATTCATCAATCAGTTAATATAACAGCGGCAAATTATCATATGCCCTACGGCGGGCCGCTGGGAGCGGCCCGCCGGTGAGCCTCTGAGCAAATCCCAGCGGCCCTACGTCGTACACTTCCGTCGGGCCGCCGGTAAAACATACGGAGGGCCTCCGGAGGCCCTCCGTCTGTGTTTACTGGGTCTTCTCAGGTGAGACTTAACTCCGTGGCGCTTAAAGATTCACGACCTGTTCTTTTAGTTTGTCGTCCCGTTACTCATCAATTCCGAGGAGAGATGCGTGTGATGCCAGAGCGTAACTGTGGATGTGTGGGTGTGTTGCAGGAGAGACGGGCGGCTTCTTCGTGGAGGCGGAGCGCTGGACGGACAGATACTGTCCAACACCCTGTGGCTGGAGCGAGAGCTGGGGTGGCGCGGCCTGCTGGTGGAGCCCGACGCCTTTAGCTACTCGCACCTCCTGGCCAAGCACCGTAAGGCCTGGACCTCCAAACACCTGCCTCTCCCCCTCGGGCCTCACCAGCACCTCGGTGCACGTGTCCCTCAGTCTATCCCCGCTGTTCGTGTTCCCCCGGTGGTACATGAAGGGCGCCTCACGCGAACTCGGGGTCACCATGCGCGAGGACCCATCTATCGACAATTACCTGAAGACTGGGGTCGAATCTTACTCCCTCGTGAACTGCTTCCCATTGGCCACTTACCACCACCTTAGGATCTTAACAGCTCACCATCGACTTATCTCGGCTCGACATTCAAGGCAGCGAGCTCAGCATCATCAAGGGACCATCCCGTGGTCAGCGGTTCGCGTGAGGGTCGTTCCGTGGTGGAGCCATCGCGCCCGAGTTCGATCAGAGTTCGTAGACTACATGCGAGGGTCGCGGGTCACGCTGGTGGGGAACTAAGGACTACATGCGGCAGGAGGGAGACGCTGCCTGGCGAGGCTCAGAGCGAGGAGGAGGGTAGTTGTAGTGAAGAGCGGAAAGTGAGCAACGCACCTAAACACGCGTACGGAGAGAAGAGGAGAGGAAGAGAGAGAGAGAGAGAGAGAGGAGGAAAGAGAGAGAGAGAGAAGAGGAGAGAGAAGGAGAGCGAGATGAAGAAGAGAGAGAGAAGAGAAGAGAGAGAAGAGAGACTGAGAAGATGAAAGAGGGAGAAGACTGTAAGAGAAATATGAGAGAGGAGAGAAGAGAGAGAGAGAGAGAGAGAGAGAGAGAGAGAGAGAGAGAGAGATAGAGAGAGAGTAGAGAGAGAGCAGAGAGAGGAGAGAGATGAGAGAGAGAGAGAGAGAGAGAAAAGAGAGAGAGAGAGAGAGAGAGAGAGAGAGAGAGAGAGAGAGAGGAGAGAGATAGAGAGAAGAGAGAGAGAGAGAGAGAGAGAGAGAGAGAAGAGAGAGAAGAGAGAGAGAGAAGAGAGAGAGAGAGAGAGAGAGAGAGAGAGAGAGAGAGAGAGAGAGAGAGAAGAGAGAGAGAGAGAGAGAGAGCGAGAGAGAGAGAGAGAGAGAGAGAGAGAGAGAGGAGAGAGGAGAGAGAGAGAGAGAGAGGGGGGGGGGGGAAGCGTAATGTAATTTAAAGAAGAGTGAATAAGAAAGCAAGAATAAAGACTGAATAACGAAATGAAGAGGAACATATTAAAGACTTTGAGGAGCCATCTGTCGGAGCTTTATATGGATGGATACCAGCTTTGGGAATACCACTCTATACGGTGACGTTCGTATGCAAGGGATTATATACAGATTTGTGATGGAGATAATCTGTATGGGACAAAGCTAACATCATTTTTATTATTATAAGTTTTCAAGAAGACATTTTACCGTAGATAACAGTAAAGTCGCCACCTGCAGTGAAGTCGCCAGGCGCCAAATATTACGAATTATAGCATCGATTACTACTGATTTGTATGTGCCACTGAAGATGATACACAGTAGTTTATATCATGACTATAATCTACCCTGTTCAGCGTGTTTTATGCTTTGTATCTGCAAGTATAGACGGTTTCAAATTTCGCTACGCATTTTGTTTTTGGGCGACGACGACAGCGGTACGACACTCAGTAAATAAAGACTAGATGGCGACTCTACTGTTGATAGCCACTTTGTAGATATTTTTGTAATTTGTTCATTTATAACCATACAAAATGACACAAAAGCCCCCTCCAGATAGCCTCTTCTAACTTTCCCGAAATCATGGATGTAGAAATGTATGTATTAACGCACCACACGTCTGTAAACAGAAAAAAAAGTTGTCCTGGCGACTTAACTGCTATCTACGGTAGGTAGAGCTCTTTACCTAACCTAACCATGCGTCAATCAAGAAGAAATTAGTAGTTGTGGCATATTGGTAGTAGTAGCTAGGTAGTAGGCCAAGTTAGTAGAGTATTACCAGCAGTATTGACAGTGGCAGTAGCAGCGATAACAGTAGTGTATTAATAGTGGTAACAGCAGCATAGGTAACCGTAGATAACAGTGAAGTCGCACCTGCAGTGAAGTTCGCCAGCGCCAAATATGCGAATTATAGCATCATACTGATTTTTATGTGCCACTGAAGATGTTACACAGTAGTTTATATCATGATTGTATAATCCACCCTGTTTCAGCGTTGTTTTATGCTTTGTATCTGCAAATATAACTGTTGCGCATTTGCTTCTCACGTTTTCTTCGCGCGATGACAGACAGTAAACAGTAGCTTCGGGCGACATGACGCAGACTTGCCAGATCTTTCAAAACTTTAATAGAATTTATTTCACGTTGGCAGAGGAATTTTTATATATCCAAGCATCTTCCGCAGCTAATATATATAGAGACTTGTTTTACGTTACTCTAATTTCCTGAATTCCCAGAGTGGCGACTCAACTGTTGGGTTAAAATACTAGCTGGCGACTTTTACTGTAGTAGGTATAGTGAGGTCGCCACTCGGTTTTATTTTTGCCATTTTTTCTTTATAGCCCTAATATGACCAGATGAAGACACAAAATGACAGACTCTCCAGATAGCACCTTCTAACTTTCCTGAAATCATGGATGTAGAAATGTAAGTATTAACGCTACCACACGTCTGTAAATAACAAAGAAACGTAGAACTGGCGACTTCACTGTTATCTACGGTAGGAATAATAGTAGTTAATTGTTACCAACCCGCCAAAAAAAATTAAAGGTAAAAATGCGTGAAGTTTAAGTGTCCTTTTAACTACTACTACTACTACTACTACAACCACTGCTACCACTACTTATAAAATAGCCTAAATTAAGAGGAAAAAGGGCTGGTCTCGCCCCCCCGTCTCGGAGAATAAGCAACGTCAATAACGGGTGTTTGAAGCCCCACGCGGCGTACATTCAAGGTCTTTGTCTCTTATATACCTGTATTTAGTGTGCTGTCATCGCATTCAAGGTAAATAACGATATATAGAACACATTGACTTTATTTACAGCGCAGTGTGTTGTATATGAAGTGTGGGGGTAACACCTTGGTAGCGGTGATTTTATTCTGATTCTTGAAGTGTTGTGGGGTTTGTTTGCTTGATCAGCCCTTTCTGTGGGTTATACCTGTGAATGTTCCTGTGAAATGTCTTGGCTTTCTTGCCAATCCATGGTCTTGCTGTTTCCTTTTTTACCACATCAGTAAAAAAATTTGTTTCTTCACATCTGCATCCTGTTCATCTGCTAGGAGTAAAAATGTTGCAAGTTTCTCATCATTTGTCCCGTGTGTTGTCTTGTAGAAAGTTTAAGTTTTTCCTGATGTCTTTATATGGGGGCCCGGACAAGTCGACCCCAAATTTTGACAACTCGCCTGAGACAGGTCGACCCAATCGTGAGAATACTCGCCCCAGGACAAGTCCACCCAATATATAACCATTATATTTAAAAGTTTTAAATTTAAATATTCACCATTATAAGTATTACCATTCACGGTAATAATGGACCAGAGTTTCACGGTCGTTTTCAGAGACACAAACTATTTTTTCTTGGCCTACAATAGGTGCTTGTTCTAATGGTGCTTATTTTATTTTGCGCAAAAACAAAACAAATGAAACCTAACCTAACCTTATGTTTTAATGAAACCTAACCTTACAGGTTTTAATGAACCTACCTTATGTTTAATGAAAACCCAACCTAAGGTTTAATGAAACCTAAACCCAACCTTACCACAAATATACTTTTTTTTTGGGGGGGGGGGGGGGGGGCGGGTGTTTGGTTTGCGCAAAATAAAACTATCCATTAGAACAAGCACCTATTGTAGGCCAAGAAAAAATAGTCGGTGTCTCTGAAAACGACCGCGAAGTTCTCGTCCATTATTACCCCATTCACCATTAAGTATTTCCGAATATAAAAATAGATTTGCGATATATTACAAGTCCGACAAATATTTATAACACCTATAAGGTTAGGTTAGGTATACTTAGTGGTTAAGGTTAGGTTAGGTTAGGTATACTTAGTGGTTAAGGTTAGGTTAGGTATACTTAGTGGTTAAGGTTAGGTTAGGTATACTTAGTGGTTAAGGTTAGGTTAGGTTTCATTAATTTATGATATAACGTTTTATTTGCATTACAAATATTGGGTACAATGTGATATGTGATATATATATATATATATATATATATATATATATATTAGGGTGTCCCAAAATGCAAAAGTTTTGAAATGTTGCACGCTGGTGTGTTATTCCGGTTCTCTCATAGTAAAACAGTATTGCGTTGAAATTTTGGGCGAATTGAGTAATATTTAAAGGTCCCGACAAAGTGAACATTTAGGCGACGTGACTCAAATTTCAGGATTTTTCTAAATTTCCACTTTTTTTCTCCCTCGGGTTATCGACATGGCAACAAGAGCCGCTAGTAATCTTTGGCTGATCAACAAGGCTCCAATCGATGAAATCACCGGAGTCCGGCTACCATCGAAGGAGCAGGTCCTCCTCCGCTACTACCACCACCACCGGGAGATGGGGAAGACGGCGAGCGGGAGCAGGAAGGCGGTGGTGGAGGAGGTTCTCCCCTTCTGGTCGCGCGCCGGGATTCTGAAACTACAGTAATACACGCCGGCACGAAGCCTGTCAAAGCTGGTAAAGGCGTACAATGACCTCAAGAAGAACAAGAACAAAGACAGGCCGAAACATCGTATGGATGAGGAGGTTTTCAAAGGAGACCTCCAAGAAATCTTCGACCTCGCACACTCCTCCTCTCTCCAACGGGCAGACGTGAAGGACGAGGACAAGGAGTTCCTACGGAGTCAGAGAGAAGACAGAGGGGAATCATCCATGGCTGGAATTGACCTCGTGACAGCGAAGAAGGTGGAGAAGCAGGTCGAGCGCGGAACTCGACTCAAGCGGCTCCGGGAACGTGAAGACAGCAACATTGCCAGGCTGACTGAAAGGGCGGAAATCCCAAGCCAAAGCAGTAGCAGCAGAAAGCAGTCCTGTGTTGACGACGTCATCACCGGCTCGTGGATCCCGAAGCAAAGAGGAAAAAACTCAAACAGTCGCCATCGATCTCCGTGAAGGATCTTAACCTCATTTCAACTTGGGATTGAGAGAAGTTGTCGGTGCGGCAAGCAACGTCAACGTTCGCAGCTACCGCTCAAGTTCTTGGAATGGACATTGGGAGTATGGCGGTCTCGAAGAGCACGGTCCATCGAGCACGAATTGCGGGGAGAGAGCAAGCCGCCGAGAAGATCGTGGAACTGCGGAACCAGGAGATACCTGAGAGGTTGGTCCTGCATTGGGACGGAAAACTCCTCCCGTCCCTCTCTGGCGATACGGAGGACCGCATCGCCGTCCTCCTCACAGGGGAAGATGACGCCGAGTTCCTTCTTGGGGTCCCGGCAAGCTCGGATTCGACTGGCAGAAACGTGGCTGCAGTGGTCTTGAAGGAGGTGGACGAAGCGGGCGTCAGGGACAAGATCATCGCCTTCTGTTTCGACACCACGGCTTTGAACACTAGCATGGTGCAAGGTGCTTGCATTCGGATTGAGCAAGAACTCGGACGAAGCTTGCTTTGGTTGGCCTGCTGCCATCATGTCCACGAGGTGATCCTCAAAGATGTCTTCGAAGCCAGCCTCGGCTCTTCCTCTGGTCCTGACATTGGAATCTTCAAACGGCTCCGTGATCGATGGTCCTTCGTGGATTCCTCGCAGAGAGAGACGGTGGAAACATCAGAGGACCTCGTAGAGTTCTTCGCCACCAATGACACTGCCAGCAAGCTGAAGGACGACGCATTGGCCTTCCTGAAGGAGGCTCTGATGTCGAAGAACCATCCCAGGGAGGACTATGAAAAACTTCTCCGTCTCTCCTACCTGTTCCTCGGTGGTGAAGGTCCAGCCAAACCATTCCGCCATCCTGGAGCTCTCCATCAAGCCCGGTGGATGGCCAAGGCCATCTACTGCCTCAAGCTTCAGATGCTGAAATCCCAGCTGTCGCTGACTGGTCGAGAGAAGGCCGGAGTGGAACGAGTGGCCCTCTTCGTTGCTCTGGTGTACTGCAAGCAATGGCATGAGGCACCGATCTCTGTGAAAGCTCCGTTGAACGACGACGTGCTCTTCCTCGAGATCCTCAAGACATACCCTGACCAAACCGTTGCCAAGGCAGCAGAACAAGCCCTGCGACGCCACCTGTGGTACGTTTCCGAGGAAAACGCGGGACTGGCCTTCTTCGACTCAAGGATTGATGTGGAGGAGAAGAAGCAGATGGTCAAGGCATTGGACAAGCCCGCCTTGAAGAAGCAACTCAAGCGATTGGAGGGAAAAAAGATGACGATGTCTTCCTCCCTCTCGTCCTTCGTCACTTCGAAGACACGGTCCTTCTTTCAGAAACTCGACGCGGACGAGGGCTTCCTGGCAAAGGACCCGGCATTGTGGGAGGAGGACGACCGATTCAAGGACGCTCGGAAACGGGCACTCGGCCTCCGAGTGGTCAACGATGCCGCGGAGCAGGGCATCGCCCTAGTCCAGCGCTACCTGGGGTCCACGAAGTCGGCCGCACAGGAGAAGTATCTCCTCCAGTTAGTCCACCACCATCGGAAACTTGTGGGGCGGGAAAAGAAGGAGGACCTTCAAAAGAAGGCTTTCTGAATGGAAACAATGAAAACGGTCTGTTTTGGTTTCCTTATAAGTTTCTTTCTAAAAATGTGGGATGTTTTGAGTTTTTTCTTTGTTTTTGAAGGTTATTAGAAAATTGTTCAGTTTGTCGCGACCCCTAAATATTCTCCGAATTTCAACTTATTTCACAGGAACTCTTCTTATGCTTGTGTGAACAGAAGTAAAACACAGGAACTCTTCTTATGCTTGTGTGAACAGAAGTAAAACACAGGAACTCTTCTTATGCTTGTGTGAACAGAAGTAAAACACAGGAACTCTTCTTATGCTTGTGTGAACAGAAGTAAAACACAGGAACTCTTCTTATGCTTGTGTGAACAGAAGTAAAACACAGGAACTCTTCTTATGCTTGTGTGAACAGAAGTAAAAAACAGGAATTTTCTTATGTGTGTGAACAGAAGTAAAACACAGGAACTCTTCTTATGCTTGTGTGAACAGAAGTAAAACACGAGCAAGGGAAAAAAACATGTTTCATTTTTTCCCTCTATGATCTTGGGACACCCTAATATATATATATATATATATATATATATATATATATATATATATATATATATATATATATATATAATAGTCACAGTAGGAAAACGTATATGTATGCGACATATGGAAACAGTAACAAATATAGTAAATGCTTTCTCCGCCTTCGCTGATGTGGGTCGACTTGTCTTTTTCCGTGGGTCGAGCTGTCTTTTAGGCGAGGTCGAGTTGTCTCGCGGCGAGGTCGAGTTGTCACGTGGGTCGAGTAGTCTATAATTCCTTTATATTCCTGGCACTGTAATAAAAAGTGTTCTAAAGTTTCATCCTGTCCAGTGTTACATGTCGTGCATGCTGTGTTCCCGTTGGTGTGTCTGTTCCTGGAGTTTAGTTTCAGTGTGTTGCTTCTGCATCTTATCAACATTGTAGTGGATTCATCATTATCGTAAAAGTGTATATCTGGTACATTTTTACGATGGCACCAAACCTCAATTGGGAGCATGGTTTTTGTTTACCTTATTGTATTCTAAGAGACATTGTCTCTTTGAGCTTTCCATCGCAAATCAATAGTTTCGGAGATATAGAACATTTTAGGTGGGGGGAGGAATATGTCTCCTTGTTTACAAAATGCCTCCCTCTTCCTCTTCTTGTGACCTGCATCGCTTTTGTTTCGGAGGCGCACCCGTGGCTACCTTACCTAACCTAATCTAACCTAATCTAACCTGAACCTTAACCTTAACCTTACCTTACCTTACCTAACCTAACCTAACCTAACCTAACCTTACCTTACCTTACCTTACCTTACCTTACCTTACCTTACCTTACCTAACCTAACCTTTAAACCTCTAACTTGGGTCAAATAATAATTTTTTTAATAAATCCGAACCAAAAAGCGATGCCGGTCAAAAGAAAGAGCGAAGAGGGAGGAATTTTGTACACCAGGAGACATATTCCTCCCCCCACCTAACACGTCTATATCTCCGAAAACTATTTGATTTGCAGACAGAAAGCTGCATAGAGAGAATGTTTCCTAGAAAACACAATAAGGTAAACAAAAACCATTCACAATTGTGTAGGGCATCATTGTGGTCCTAGTGTGAATTATTACCACTAAGTGTTATATTTAGTTAAGAAGTGCCTAAAGGTCCGAGGACCCCAGGCGGAACAGAATTGACAAAGAAAACGTGAGTACGGAGGCGCTTAGAGATGGGGCGCCAGTTCTCCTTAATAATAGCAATTCAGTCATTGTTTTGTTGGTGGGTCTCAAACACTAAGAGAGGTTATCACAATGATCAGTGTGGTGTTAAGGTAAGATGTTTGGTTAACCCACTTTGGAAGAAGCCTTCAGCCCTATATTTTTGTTCTTCCCCCTCTAGCAAACAAGTCATGGGGAAACTGGCGGGAATACGGGGTTTTTGGGTGGGGGGAAGCAACTATAAGTGATTTATGGCTCCCCAAAAAATATCCAAAGTCACTATATGTAAAAATTACCTAACCTTTAACACAAAGTATGAACATAACTAACCTTAACCAAAAAGTATACCTAACCTAACCTAAACTAACCAACAAAGTTATACTAACCAAACCTAAACCTAACCCTTAACCACAAAGTATACCAACCTAACTAACCTTTAACCACAAAGTAATACCTAACCAAACCAATAACCTTAACCAAAAGTATACCTAACCTAACCTAACCTAACCTTAACCACAAAGTATACCTAACCTAACCTAACCTAACCTTAACCACAAAGTATACCAACCTAACCTAACCTAACCACAAAGTATACCGAACATAACTAACCGAACCTTAACACAAAGTATACCTAACCTAACCTTAACCACAAAAGTATACCTAAACCGAAACCTTAACCACAAAGTTATAACCTTAACCTAACCGAACCTTAACCACAAGTATACCTAACCTAACTAACCTAACCTTAACCACAAAGTATACCTAACTAACCTAACCGTAACCACAAAGGATACCAACCGAACCTTAACTGGACTTAGAAATTTTTTGAGGCACTCATATTTTCATATCGCCGTGTGGGTTAACCAAGGCTGAGCGCACGCTGGAACCTTTACAGATGTGAAGTACAATAAGCATACAATACAGTGCGGTAGTTCATTTCAGTCAAAGCCGGAAGGTTGAGTTCCAAAGTATTTCCAGAATTTTGAGGCAGCAATAGTGTACACAACACACACACACACAAAGAAGGATGAACCACTAAATTATAGACATCTAGTTGTAGTATTTTACAGGGCCTGAGCTGCACTCCTATGGCCCCCTCTCCGTTTATCAACCGTTCTTATGTTGGGGGAAGCCACCACCCCGGGAGGCGGGTCACAACCCCCGGCTAACACCCGGTACCCATTCACTGCTGGGTGGACAAGGGCTGGGGTTTTTAAGGAAACAGCCCATCTGTCTCCGCTCCGCCCGGGGATCGAACCCGGTGTAGCGATCTCACCAGCTACCTTTGCCCGAGTAGCTACACTGCACAGATACGCGTCACTGCGCACGCGCGGCGGACGACGTCACACAGGTAAACATTGGCCACGCACACCAAACACTGTATACTAAAGAAAGACGGGAAATATTCCTATCCAACATAACAAATAAGTGTAGCCAGAAAGATGCCAGATAGCACCCGATTCTGTGCTTAGAGCGCCATCTATTGAGTGGACGAAAACCTACCTCAGTGGTTCCAGATATGGCTAGCCTATTATTTTCTATTATTTCAGGGAAAATATTAGATATATATTAAGTGAAATTGAGTGTCATTATGGATGCACACAGTACAAGGTAGTGTAGTGTTGTGTCAGGGGATTGCGGTAGTAGTGGAATAATTTCGGTGGAGGAGAGCAGGAGCATACACGTCTTGTAACAACCACGGTAGACTCAAAAGAGGACGACCTGGACGTCCGAGTTGATTCAAGATGTAAAACTGTAAACAACCATGCGAGATGATGATTGCACAGGAAGGTACTGACTACGATTTGCAAACGGCACACCGAATGTGTTTAGTTAGGAATTTTCATTTAATTTCGTGCCCACACCATATATAGTTCCTTGGGTGTCTAGTTTGAAATATCTGAAAAAGGAACCACTGATTTTGTTGTCCTTTTGTTTTACTTAAATTAAGAAATTCCAAAAATGAGTGTTTTGGTTTCCTTGACACGGTTTGTTTGTAACATCAACGGACTTCATCAGGTACTATGTTGATTTCCAGGCATGTAGTAAACATGTTCCTTAATCTACATATCTGCCACTGTACAATTCACACTTGGTGTCTTTAGAAATAGTCATTTTGCCTCAATTAGAGGAAGAACTGAAATGGAGAAAATGTCCCGAGTTGTGGCTCGCTGGCAGTTTTAACTCAAAGGTTGGTCTACGGGTTTTGGACTCCGCGACAAATTTTTCATAAATTAATTTCGCGATAAAACATTGAGCACCGCATCTGAATACCCAAAAAAATATTAGTTCTTCTGTTGTTTCTACTAATTATATGGATTGACATGCATTACGATGGAAACGTTCTATAATAGCACAATTTAATGCAAATTACTGCCTCGAGTAGCAAAAGCTTAAATAGATTTTTACATGTATATGTGGCATGTAAAATTGCGGTGATGTCACACTGTTTTCTAGACAGTACTGCTGGCGTCTGGCAAAACTCGTCCTTGTCAAAATACAATAAGCAATGCCTTGGAAAAACGAAAAAAAGAATTAAAGAATGCCGAAATCGGCTTGTTGCTGTAGTAGGTATAATTGTCAACTGTATGCTGTAATTGTTGTATAATTGTAACTGTTGTGCTGTAATGTAGGTTATAATTGTGGAGGCGACACGCCGCGGCGGGGAGTGGTGGGCGGGGAGATGATATCAAAAACATTGCCACTTACGCGTCGACACATTGCACTTCCAGGCTGTCTATCTGATTGATACACAATAATAACAGGAAATATGACCTGCCTAGGTATAGATAACTTCTAAACATACGTTAATTGACTATATAATCTAATAGAGTAAAAATTGACATCGCTCTCAACTATAACATACTTGGTATTTACGTTAAATGCATGGTTTTGCAGGGACTCAAGGCGCTATACAATATACATATAGAAGAAAATCGTTCTTAAAATTATAATTTTTGGGTTTAAGATGCAGTGAATAAGCCCATATTTTTCTTTCAGGTTTGACCAACTTTTCCACCCCAAAATGTGAGTTTAAAACTCCATAGACCACTGGCATTTCGGAGTGCCGTTTTCTCAATGACGCTAACGCCCTCATCTAGTGGACGATAAACACTAAAGAGTTAACCAGTTAGGCCTTTACTACAACCTTATGTTTTGAAGCTTTCCAGTCTTTCTTTAGTATAGCGTCTTTGCCGCAAACCCTCACCTTTCGATCCCACTCATAGCGATCTGACAAGCTAGCCCTTGCCGAGAGCTACACTCACAGATCCCACTCATAGCGATATGACAAGCTAGCCCTTGCCCGAGTAGATACACTGCCACAGATCCCACTCTAGCGATATGACTAGCTTAGCCCTTGCCCGAGTAGCTACACTGCACAGATCCCACTCATTAGCATCTGACAGCTAGCCCTTGCCCGAGTAGCTACACTTGCACAGATCCCACTCCTAGCCATCTGAAGCTAGCCCCTTGCCCGAGTAGCTACACTGCACAGATCCACTCATTAGCCATCTGACCAGCTAGCCCTTGCCCGAGGAGCTACACTGCCACAGATCCCACTCAGCGATCTGACCAGCTAGCCCTTTGCCCGAGTAGCTACACTGCACAGAGCCCACTCATAACCATCTGACTAGCTAAGCCCTTGCCCGACGTAGCGTCACTGCACAGGCCCAACTCATAGCGATCTGACTAGCTAGCCCTTGACCGAGTAGCTACACTGCACAGATCCACTCATAGCCATCGACTAGCTCGCCCTTGCCCGAGTAGCTACACTGCCCACAGATCCCACCATAGCCATCTGACTAGCTAGCCCTTGCCCGAGTAGTAGCCAGCTACACTGCACAGATCCCAATCCATAGTGATCCTGACTAGATAGCCCTTGCCCGAGTAGCACACTGCACAGATCCCACTCATAGAGATTCTGACTAGCTAGCCCGTGCCGAGTAGCTACACTGGCACAGACCCCTCATAGCGATCTGACAGCGCCCTTGCCCGAGTAGAATACACTGCACAGATCGCCACTCATAGCGATCTGACTAGATAGCCCTTGCCGAGTAGCTACACTGCACAGACCCACTACATAGCCATGGAAATAGCTAGCCCTTGCCCGAGTAGCTCCACTGCACAGATCCACTCATAGTGATCTATGAAGTAGCTAGCCCTTGCCCCGGAGAGTAGCTACACGCCACAGACCCACTCATAGCATCTGACTAGCTAGGCCCTTGCCGAGTAGCTACACTGCACAGATCCCACTCATAGCCATCGATAGCTAGCCCTTGCCCGAGTAGCTACACTGCACAGATCCCACACTCATAGCGATCTGACTAGCTAGCCCTGTGCCGAGGAGCTACACGCACAGATCCCACTCATAAGCCATCGGACTAGCTAGCCCTGCCCCGAGTAGCTACACTGCACAGATCCCACTCATAGTGATCGACTAGCTAGCCCTTGCCCGAGTAGCTACACTGCACAGATCCCACTCATAGCGATTGACTAGCTAGCCCTTGCCCGAGTCAGCCATACACTGACACAGATCCCAATCATTAGCGATCTGACTAGTAGCCCTTGCCCCGAGTAGCTACAATTGCACAGATCCCATCATAGCGATATGAACTAAGCTAGCCCTTGCCCGAGTAGCTACACTGCGCAGATCACACTCATAGCCATCTGACTAGCTAGCCCTTGCCCGACGTAGCCTACACTGCACCGATCCACTCATATTGATCTGTATAGCTAGCCCTTGCCCGAGTCGCTAACTGCACAGATCCCACTCATAGCCATTTGACTAGCTAGCCCTTGCCCGAGTAGCTACATGCCACAGATCCCACTCAAGCCATTGACTAGCTAGGCCCTTGCCGAGTGTAGCTACCACCGCCCCAGATCCCCACTCATAGCGATCTGACCAGCTAGCCCTTGCCCCGAGTAGCTACATGCCACAGAATCCCACTCATAGCCATCTGACTAGCTAGCCATTGCCCGAGTAGCGTACACTGCCAAGATCCCACTCATAGCATCTCTGACTAGCTAGCCTTGCCCGTGGTAGCTACACTGCACAGGATCCCACTCATAGCGACTGACCAGCTAGCCCTGCCCGAGTAGCTACACTGCACAGCATCCACTCATAGCCCATCTGATAGCTAGCCCTTGCCCGGTAGCTACCACTGCACGATCCCACTATAGCGATCTGACTAGCTAGCCCTTGCCGAGTAGCTACACGGACAGATCCACTCATAGCCATCTACTAGCTAGCCCTTGCCGAGTAGCTACACCTGCCAGATCCCACTCATAAGCATCGCTAGCTAGCCCTTGCCAGAGTAGCTACACGCACAGATCCCACTCAAGCCATCTGACTAGCTTAGCCCTTGCCGAGTAGCCTACATGCACAGATCCCCACTCATAGCCATCTGGACTAGCTAGCCCTCTGCCCGAGTAGCTACACTGCCACAGATCCCACTCATAGCCATCTGACTAGCTAGCCTTGCCCGAGTAGCTACACCGCCACAGATCCCACTCATAGCCATATGACAGCTAGACCTTGCCCGAGTAGCTAAATGCACAGATCCCACTCATAGCCATCTGGACTAGCTAGCTTGGCCCGAGTTAGCTACACTGCACAGATCCCACTCATAGCGATCTGACTAGCTGCCCTTGCCCGAGTAGATACACTGCACAGATCCCACCTCATAGCATCTGACTAGCTGCCCTTGCCCGAGTAGCTACACTGCACCGATCCCACGCATAGCCAATACGACTAGCTAGTCCCTTCCGCCCGAGGTAGGCTACACGTGCACAGAATCCCACTATAGCGTCTGATAGCTAGCCTTGCCCGAGTAGCTACAATGCCACAGATACGCGTCACTGCCACCAACAAAAGTAACACCCTGCCCAGATAACTCTGTGCCCTACTCTTATACTTACATTTGTTTTCTGAGGTCACTGACCTCATTTTAAAGGCACTTGTTCAGGCAGGTTGCATCCTGGATGATGTATAGATAGGCTTTCCAGAAGATAAAGGGACCAAACACATGGCAACATAACTTTTTAATGATTCCCAAAACAGACAAAACTGCACCAGGAATCGTGAAAAAATGACAATTTCAATGTAATGAGGTTCGTTGACCTCTCAATACCTCAGGAGGTCAAATCTGACTTACCTCCCGATCTGAAAATGAAACCTTATGGTATGTAAACTCAAGCTGGATATTCCTGAACCCCAAACCTGTCCTTGTTGTCAACTCAACTAACACCTTCTTTGATCCCAGTGGATTAAATCCTAGCGCCATTTTGAGGGTGGTGGCGGGATTACGGGAAGGAGATTACTTCTCTCTCTCTCTCTCCTTCTCTCTCTCTCTCTCTCTCTCTCTCTCTCTCTCTCTCTCTTCTCTTTAAAAACATACATAACTAAAGCCCAAAGGGCACTGTCGAGTGTGTGCTACCTATTCTAAGGGCAATTTACACATAAATATACAGACCTAAAAACTAAAAACTAACATTATATACATATATGCATGAACAATGTTCCACATCCTGGAGACGCGCCCTACAAAGGTGCGTTGGTGCTGGCTGGACGGGAACGCTGGCACCTCCACTGCATCACCACTGGTTAAGCACCGTTCTCGTGCTTTGCGTGGGCGACTCTCTCGGAGGCTGTCTACCCAGCCAGGGTGTGGCCACCCCTGCACCTGTGGCCCTTGTGGAATACCACAAGCCCGCGACATCCCTGTCGGTGTGTTTCAGTGAGTGAGGGGACTCACTGGTCTGGGGGGTCTGGCGTCACTGGGTCTGCAGCATCCACCCGTCGCAGTGCTCGACGATGGATGCTGTCCAGCCTCCGATGTGCGAGGTGCCCACACGACATCCAGGAGAGAGGGCGTGCGTACTCTAAGTCAGGCCGTATCTGGGCCCTTGCTAGAGCATGAGCTTCCCTCCCCTGTCGAGGGAAGATGGCTACCCTTGCAGGGGCAGAGACCCTGGGAGAGGCCTTTTTGTTATGTGTTTGATGTGGGCCGTCAAACCTTAGCTCTCGCGTTCCACCTCTACTCCACAAACTTGACGGCCTTTCCTGGAGTGGGAGAGAACGCCACCAAACCACCACCTCCCCTTCCATCGCGGCCCGGCCAGCGGGGACCGAGAAAACCACCATTGCCTGTGTCTCTCCGGAGCGCAAAGTTCACCTGCCAAAGTTACTCCACTCCTGTAAACACTCAGCTGCTGATTGACCTCATCTAGCAGGCACGCCCACTGTCATGTCGCGGTAGGAGCAGGAGAGAGTACAGTCACAGCGTAAGCCGAGACTGCTTGTCCGCTGCCGAGACGAATCGGTCCACGTAGATTGTCCACAGGACTGGCCCCCAGCACAGAAGCCTGGGACTGATGCTTCCACTGGAGGGAATCAGAGGCCTAGCCCGTTAACGCGACCTGGAGGAGTCTCCCTGCAGGTAGTTCCCCAGGAGCAGCAGGAGGTCACCCTGGATGCCTTTTGCCTCGGAGGTTTTCGAGAAGGCCTCCGTTGCCAAACCTGTCCAAAGGCACCCGCTATGTCAAAGGGCCACCACGGGACAGTGTCTGTGCCGTCATCCAGGGCGATCCTGCAGTTTTGGGTTAGGGGCATCAGCAGGTCAGAGGTGGACCAGTCCAGGTCTGAACCCCAACTGTTGGTCCGCGATGGACGGTAGTTGTCGCCGAGGTACGACAGATTACCTCTGCCACGATCCGCTCGACACTTTCCCCACCAAGACAGCAAGGAGATCAAGAGGGCCCTGTAGTTTTTTGGGGGGTCAGATCTGGAACCCTCTTGTGAACAGACCACTCGAGCCTCCTTCCACCTGAAGGCCAGATGTTTTCCTGCAGGCAGGCAGTGAAGACTGTGGGTGAGAGGGGACAGGACAGCCTCCCGGGCGCCACTGTTTTAACAAGTGCGGGCTGACGTCATCAGGGCCAGTGGCTTTTTTGGTGTCGAGCCCACTCGCAGGATTGTGCATCGACTGCACATGCGTGACTCCAACCTGTGGACTGTTATACACACTGCTGGCCCAGACGAGGGGGGGCTGCAGGGGGGCCTCCACCTTCATCTTTGCAAGAGAAGAGATTAGCCAGCAGCTGAGCCTTTCCTGCTGCTCACAGCCGCTGTTCCCTGTTCCCTCCTGCTTGGTGCGGGCGAGGAATTGATTCTTGGCGGCTGATTCCCTGTTTGTCCTTAACCAGGGACCACCAAGTCTTGTTTCCACGCCTGAGCCTCGTAGTTTGCGGCGCAAGTACTCCACGTTTTTTATGGCCCATTTGTGGAACCACCCTCCTCCTGCAGGCAGTCCGGTGCAGGTCCTGGTGCGCCGCCGCGGGTTACGCTATGAAGAGGAGCCACTTGGCCTCGCAAGCCACACGGCAACGGTAGCCAAACCATGCTGATCCGTGGGGCTTGGTGGTTGTAGTCGCGGCTGTGGCACATGGCCGTCTCTGAAGGGCCAGGACGGGTGGGAAGTAAGGGCTCGCGACAATTTTCCCGCCCCGTCCCACAGCAAAGTACCCCACGCCGATGATGACTCGGCGTCACGGCCGCAAGGAGGAGGCCCAGCCGCCTTATCCCACAACCAGAAGTACGAGAGGTGGTCTCGTCCCGAGCCGCGCCTATATCTATCTTGTGTAAGACAGCGTGGTGGTCAGTCAGATGGCTGCCCACTATCCTAGCTGGTGACAGCAGAGTGTGTTCCCCCTGGAGGTCAGAGAGCCAGGGCCAGTGTACCCCCCCGATCGTGTGTAGGAGGTCACGTGGTCCGTCAAGCCCTGCACAGTGAGGAGTCTCTCCTAGGCATGCGTTCCAGGTGGTGGTGAGGCGCCCACCACCAAGGACGTGCCTTGAGCGTGCTGCTCCAACATCAGGTCGTACCAGGGCCCAGTGAGGTACTGTGGTGGGCGGGTCCGCTCACGTGTGCCGGGCGATACATGGACTTGACACAAGAAAGGTGGATGAATCCATCAGCCAGCACTACCCGGAAGAACAGAATAGCCTCTCTATAGTCTTATTTCTTTACCCTTCTTCATCCCCCTTTTTTATATATTTTAATTATATTTTCTTTTGCTGTCACCTCCTCCTCTGGATACGCCTCTGACAGTCTTTTTGGCCTTCCTCTATGCCTATTATTCCTCCCCTTCATGTCCAAATCTTTCAAAAAAGCATACAATCTGTCTTTCACAAAACACCACACTATGCTGTGTGTGTGTGTGTGTGTGTGTGTGTCACCTGACTTCAAGCTCAAGGAAAGAGGGGTCAGGTAAGGTAGCAGTGGCGCGGGCAGAAGGGGTCAGGTCAGCTGAGGGCGGCTGAGGGCTCGTGCCTCACTTTGGGTCCTTTCCTGGTCGGAGGACAAGAAATGAAAGGAAGAAGAAAAGGAGGAAGAGAGAAAGAGGAGGGAAAAAAGAAGAAAAAAGAAAGAAAGAGAGAGAGAGATAAAAGGATGGTGGAGGAGGGAAAGCAAGAATAAGAGAGAGAGAGGAGGAGAGAGTAATCTCCTTCCACTAATCCCGCCACCACCTCAAAATGGCATAGGTAATCCAGCTGGGATCAGGAATGAAGGTCGGTTAGTGAGTGCAACAAGGACAGGTTTGGGGTTCAGGATATCCGCTTGAGGTACTAACACTGCTAAAAATGTCATGATCTAGTCAAATCTGCACAATTGTTATGATTATCTGCTGCACGAAAGGAAAGTGTGTGTGTTTTTGTGTTGTGTGTGTGTGTGTGGTGTGTGTGTGTTGTGTGTGTGTGTGTGTTGTGGTGGCAGTCAAGGAAGTGTGTTGTGACATAATTTAAGCTGTGTTTATGTGGGGACTCACACACCACAAACACTTCTGCACTCATTTGCAAAAGTAGCGGTGAGTGATGCACGGCTGGTGTTCTGTAGAGTGGTGGCGTTGAGGCTCCTGTGCTGGCCTACTCCTTGGATGCAAACACTCGGCTAGGTGTTAGATGGAGGGTGAAGCAGGAAGCACCCTTCAAGGAAGCACTTGCATGCTTGTGTGCTGACGGCCACCAATGTTACAGGTGCTGAGGTGAAGAGTCAGGCGGAGCCCACGCCAGGACTCTCCAAGATTCCCTTGTATTAGGGAAAACGCTTGGTTCATCCCCGGGCCTCCACCGGGGTTCCTGCAGGACCAGCTGAGCCTCCCACCACAGATGTGCTGGCAGAAGTAGTGCTAGCAATGGAGGGGTTGAAAAGACCTACACTTGTTGACCAGTGGCAAAGTGTGCCTCCAGCAAAAGGTGGCATTTACGGCACACATCCTCACCCATAACGAAGACAGGGCTGAGGTGTGACCACTGTGGCAAAGTGTTTAATGGTAAAGTGCTCTAGGAGCCACATGCTCACCACACTGGTGCAGAGAAACTTGAGCGTCCAGGAGTGTAGGAAAACATTACCCACAAGAGCAGTCTTAACAAACACATCCTCACCCAAACTGGTGTTGAGAGAAACTTTGAGTGTCAGGCGTGCAGGAAAACATTTAGCCTTAAGAGAATCTTAACACCCCACATGCTCACCCACATGTTGAGTGAGAAAAATTTAGGAGATGACAGGAGTAGTGTAGGGAAAACCTTTACCCACAAGAGCTGTCTTAACAAACACATGCTCACTCACACTGGTGAGAGAAACTTTGAGTGTCAGGAGTGTGGGAAAACATTTACCCAGAAGGGCAATCTTAACCACACACATGTCGACCCACACTGGTAGAGAAAACTTGAGTGTCAGGAGTGTAGGGAAAACCATTTACCCTCAAGTGCACAATCTTTAACAAACACTCCTCACCCACACTGGTGAGAGAAACTTTGAGTGTCAGGACGTGAAGGCAAAAAACATTTACCCAGAAGGGCAATCTTAACACACACATGCTCACCCACACTGGTCAGAGAAACTTTGAGTGCCAGGAGTGTAGGAAAAATTTCCCAGAAGAGCAGTCTTAACAAACAATCCTCACCCACACTGCGTGAGAGAAACTTTGAGTGTCAGGAGTGTAGGGAAAACATTACCACAAGAGCAGTCTTAACACACACATCTCACCCACACTGGTGAGAGAAAACTTTGAGTGTCAGGGACGGTGCAGGAAAACATTTACCCAGAGGCAATCTTAACAACCCACATGCTTCAACACACTGGTGAGAGGAAGTACAGGTGATGTTTGCGCAAGGTTTTCCTACCAAGAGTGGTGTTGCAGGCATATCCAGACACACTGTGAGGGGCAGCCTGCCAGGACGGGAAGTGTGCTGTTTGCATTAATTAAAGTAATGGCATAGGGGTAACATGTCGCAGCTCAGAGTGAGTAGTCACACCCAGATAACAGCCGGGGAGAATAGTTTGAGTTCCTGTACAAGGACGTGTGCCGGAGTTTGGTTAGGAAATGTAACAAGAATATTAAGCTTGCAAGTGCCAGCCAGCGTCTCCCTTCCTCCTCCATGCTACATGATACTGGAGGAGTACATAGGAGGAGAACAGATACCAGGCACCTTGGCTATAACGAGGGTATCTGTTGAACTAAATACGCTACCCACTAACAAATTCATGTAAGAGAAACCGTTAGAAGGGGACACCATTTCCTAAAGAAAGTAGGACAGGGAAGTTTCGTAGTCGAAGAATGATAGGATAGAAGTATGCTAACTACAACTACCACTAAAACGAGTCAATCTTGTTTAGAATGCATATAGGACGATTATAGTATAACTCGCGGAAAGCAATTCAAAACCCATTTTACTTAAAAGACGTCGTACGTTCTATTTTAGATGAATTTATGTGCTGGCTTGGACAACATTAGATGGGTAGTTTGTTCCACGATGGAACAACTCAACATTGAAATTATTCTTTCGGAGATCTGTGATGAATCGCTGACCTTCAGTTTTAAACCGTTGTTCTCTGTTTGTCACGTGCGGAGAAATTTCGAATAGGTTCTCTTGATTATATGACATCAATTCCTTAGGACGATGTAAACAGTTCTCTACAAGTCCCCACGGATTCTAAGATTCTTTAAAGAAACAATATTAAGTGTTCGCACGCCTCTCCTTGATAAAGATTGCATTTTGCTAGAGATGGAATCAGTTTGGGTTGCTCTTTGAACTGATTCCAATTCGGCACTTTGGAACCTTTGCAAAACAAGGGCAAACCAGCAGGAATAATTAGTAAACGGCATCATTCTAAGTGCGGCCCTAACCAAGGACGTGTATAATTGTTGTCATTACTTAGGACGTTTTGTTGTCCAAAGTATGCGTTTATGAAGCCCCAGCATCCATATTTGCCTTTTTTACTGGCAAGCTAGGCAAATGCCGTACCTGGTTTTAAGATCTTTATGTAATGGTGACACATAAATCCTTTTCCTCGCTGTACTCAGTTAAGGACCTTATTCTGCATCTGACAGTTTATATTTGAGGTTATCCGTTGCCTGTATGCATTAT
Organism: Chionoecetes opilio; assembly: GCA_016584305.1. NCBI lineage: Eukaryota > Metazoa > Arthropoda > Malacostraca > Decapoda > Majidae > Chionoecetes > Chionoecetes opilio. The sequence continues at coordinate 112,384 of JACEEZ010018903.1, read as the reverse complement.
CTCTCTATTACTCTCTATTTTAGTCTATCATTATTTATTTACATTGATCAACGTCAATTGCGGGTCTTTGATACTCTCTTATCTGAAATTCAGATTTTTTGTTTTCATGCGGAAAAATAAACAGAATAAATTTACATCAAGGATTCTTTACTTATCTCATTATCATTATTATTATTATTGTTGTTATTCATGATTATTAATATCATTATCTATTATTGTTGTTGTTGTTCATTATTAGGTATTATTATTATTATTATTATTGTTGTTGTTGTTTTTGTTGTTGTTTGTTAGTATTATTATTATTATTATTGTTATTTATTATTCTTATTACTGCTTGTTTATTTATTATTATTAATATCATTATTATTGTTGTTTTGTTGTTGTTATTATTAGTATTATTATTATTATTATTGTTGTTTATTATTATTATTATTGTTGTTATTCCACTCTAGGGTTTTGTTGTTGTATGCAATATAGGCAGATATGACCTCCTATTATTAACAAACCATGAATTTAGATGCTTATAATATACATAAAAGAATATAAATACATAACTAATATACCTACATAGCTACCAGGTATAGATGTCCTTTATAAATGGTCTTGATACTATTACAACTATTTTTTTAAAACTTCATTACTCACAGGATACTATTAGAGACATATTAAAACTCTTGACTATTTGTAAATCAAGAGAGGAGGTAGAGCTAGTCTATAGTTTGGACGCAATAGCTTACCTATATTGTGGTGGTCTTAAATATCGATCTGTAGCCAGGGAAAATTGGACATCTCAATTTTTTCACGATTATCTACACTATATTAATGAATACAACACCTTTTACCATTCCACGGCGGTAATAAAGCACCCCACACCCAACACACACACACACACACCAACACACACAACCACACACACAAACCACACACACAACACACACACACATCACTATTCGTGGATTGTCACACCCCCGAGGCCGTCTAAGCGAAGGAAAAAACATGTCTCCCAAGGGGTTGAACCTCATGGAGTATTGGACTTGCCATTGGACAGTTTTCTACCTCCCGGAAACGAGCTTTTTGGGACCTCCGTACTGACACGATCATTAGCTACTTAAATCGCCAGGAGCAACGGTTTTTTTCTTTTTTTTTTTTTCGATTGTACCAGTTAAACCCTTATAACTCGGCATTGTATAAACTCTGAATTTTGATATTAACTCGGCAAAGGCCAAAGACAAGTTGTTTTTTTTTATATATACTAGGGAGGTTCCGTTTATACGAGCATTCGATATACCAGATGTGTAAATTAGGGTCTATTTTCAATATCATACGAGATCGAAAAAAAATCCAATGCTACGACATTCAAAACACGGGTGAGTGTAAAAAATTACCAATGTTATTTACTAAAGTAAATTAAAAGTTATTATTTACTAAAATTATAAAAATCATTTCTAACTATATGATTTTTACCTAAGGTTGTACGATAATCAATGAAAAAAGTGATCATTCGGGTGGCTCGGTTACGAATGTGGCCTACAAAAATTCACAACCCCTGGGCGGAAAAAATAAAAAAAGAAAAAAGGATAAGAGAAACAAAGAAAAAAAAAAAAAAAGCCAGACAAAGCAACGGAGGGTAGTTCACCTATGGCCAGCCAACACCTGCCTCTCGCACTACCTAGATACTACCTTTCCAAACTAATACGGAAGCTTACAAAGCTCCCTCGTGTAGGTCGTAAACAGAGTTACAGGAAGGGTTTGTGGACTGGCTAAGGCGTCATCCGTCACCAGCCATCACCAAACAGTTTTTAAAACTTCTCACAATCACAAGTCAGCCGAGACATATTTCCGGGCAAGGGATGGCATGCCAGACTGACTCTCTCTCCGCCCTCTGTCCTCGTCCATCTAAAAATACTAATTTTCTAGTTTTATTTGGATCTGCTTGACATTTATTTTAAGGATCGTTTTATGTACAGATAGTAAGGATGTATAAGAAGGAGTCCTGTTGTGTTGCTAGTTTTGGTGGTTATGAAGGGATAGAACCGTATCAGTATGGTAGATTTAGAATAAAGAAGGTGGTTATGTGGGTTGAAATAAGATAGTGAATATTGTGTTATATGGGGAACAGGCTCCTCGCGGCCATAAGATAAAGGAATATTTTTATCAGATCACTCTCATTGCCCCTGCCAAGCAGGTCACACTCTCCATCTCATAAACATCTTTTAAATAACCCTTATTTTAACCGGTGACACATCGGTGCTACATGATTTTATGATAATGGACCCACGTGTAGTATAAACATCTCACCATAATCACTATAAGTGTATAATAACGATGTGGGATTGTGAATAAGACCGTTTCTAAGACCTGCCCAAACCCTACCGGTGGCGGGGAGGCGGGGCGGGGCCCTTGCCCCCGTCCGCCGCCCTCTATCAAAAAAAACCGCCGGTTTCATCCGCCTCACCTGTTGTCCCTTCCTGAAGACGACAGTCCAGCTCTCGTCTTGTTGATAGCACCATAGGATATTCACCAGAGTGACCATAGGATTCCCTCAAAGGGGTCCTCGATTGCCTTACGAAACATAATTACCAAGGAGATCTCACCCGGCTGGCGGCAGACATCGGCCGCCGCCCCCGCCCTGCACAAACACAACACCCCCGTTATCTAGCTGTATTAATATGTGCCTCCTGAATAAAAAAGCCAGGTCACAAGAGCTCCACGCCTGTGATACGCACCATAGTGATTATCACCAGGGATCATAGGATTTCTTCAAGGAGTTCTTTGAACCCCTAATAAATATTTACCAAATTTTACATTTTAGCTGTTGAAACAACCACAATTGTTCTTGTTTTTTTTTCTTCTTCTTTAATTGATGGTCCTGGAACCACAAACCTATATTTTACCCCAAATTAGTTTCAGTTATACCAAGATTTAGCTTCTTTACGCAGGTATGCCAGGTGGACCTAACGTGCATCGTATTATAGTAGGGACCTCCCATGCTATATATACCAACACGAAAAACCTCGAATTTCCCCAGAATTCCATTTCCTGGGTATATCGGCATTTTGCCGGACAAAATCTGAGGCGTCCTGGGATTATGTCAGAGTCTCGCGACAATTTTTTATTTATCTTATTTATTTAGTTATTTATTTTAACGTGGAGGAAATGCCTGGTCCTGTTTCGTAAAATTAAGTTCTTTGTCGGTGGTCCGAGCTCTCCTGCCATCCCTGGTGCAGTGTCTGCCGCCTCCCTGCCAGGTCAGGCCGCATGCTCCAGCGGTCGTATTTTTCCATTTGGACCACACCGAAATCACGGTTACCTGACAGCCCTCTGTTAGTACCATGAATCCCATTGCCCCTGGGCAGGAACGTCCTTGAGACATATGTTGACACACTTTCTGCTGCCTCCGCCAGGTGGCTGTCTGCTGTGCTAACGATTGTAAAAGTCCCGCGGGCGACGAGGTGGTAGTTGATGTGGCTGTGCCGCGACCGTTAAATACCTAGAGTAGTGAATAAAGGCCGGGGGGGTGGGGTAATGCGCATCGGACTTTTTTTTTTAATTTTTTTTTTTTTTTTACTTGCGATTCCAAACTTTTGCGGTTCCCGGACCAGTGCCACCCCCCCCCTATTAGTCCGGGGGGGGAAAGGGGAAAAAACGAGGTTTGTTGTGTAATGGTTTATCAAGTATTTATTGTTTAGAAGTAATGGTTTTCTCCACAGGTTATTTATTGTTTAGCGAGTTAATGGTTTTCTTCAAGGTATTTATTTGTTAGAGTAATGGTTTTCTCAAGGTATTTATTGTTAGGAGTTAAATGGTTTGTCTCAAGGTATTTATTGTTAGAGTAATGGTTTTTCTCAAGGTATTTATGTTAGAGATTAATGCGTTTTCGCAAGTGTAATTTATTGTTAGAGTAATGGTTTTCTCAAGGGTATTAGTGTTGAGAGTAATGCGTGTTCTCTAAGGTATTTATTGTTAGATAATTTGGTTTTCTCAAAGGTATTTATTTTGGTAAGGTAAAAGGTTTTTCAAGGTTTTATTGTTAGAAGTTAATGGTTTTTCAGGTACATTATTGTTAGATAAAGGGTTTTCTCAAGTATATCTTATGTTAGAGTAATGGTTTTCTCAATGTTATTGTATGTTAGAGCTAGTAATGGTTTTCTCAGGTATTTATTGTTAGTAGTATGGTTTTTCTCATAGGTATTTATTGTTAAAGTTTAAAAGGTTTTCGCAAGGTTATTTTATTGTTAGAGTAATGGTTTTCCCAAGGTATTCATTGTAGAGTAATGGTTTTCTCAAGGGTTATTATTGTTATAGAGAGTAATGGTTTTCTCTAAGGTATTTATTGTTTAGAACGTAGTAATGGTTTTCTCAACCGGTTGTTTTTTGTTAGAGTAATGGTTTTCCAGGTATTTTAATTGTTAGAGTAATGGTTTCTCAAGGGTTTATTGTTTAGAGGTAATGGTTTCTCCTCAAGGTATTTATTGTTAGAGTAATGGTTTCTCAAGGTATTTTATTGTTTAGAGTAATGGTTTTTCATAGGTATTTTATTGTTAGAGTAATGGTTTTCCAAGGTATTTATTGTTCAGAGTAATGGTTTTTTCAAGGTTTTTGTTTATTGTCTTAGAGTAAATGGTTTTCTTACAGGTATATTTATTGTTAGAGTAATGGTTTTTCTCAAGGTGTTTATTGTTAGAGTAATGTTTTCTCAAGGTATTTATTGTTAGAGTAATGGTGTTCTAAGGTTTATTGTTAGGAGTTAATGGTTTTCTCAAGGTATTTATGTTAGAGTAATGGTTTTCTCAAGGTATTTATTATTAGAGTAATGGTTTTTTCTCAGGTAATTTATGTGAGAGTAATGGTTTTCTCAAGTTATTTTATTGTTAGAGTAATGGTTTTCTAAGGTATTTATTGTTTAGAGTAATGGTTTTCTCAAGGGTACTTCTATTGGTTAGAGTAATGGTTTCTCAAGGTATTTTTGCTTAAAGGTAAAAGGTTTTTCATCAAGGTATGTTTGTTAGAACGTAATGGTTTGTTCCTCAAGGTTGTTTATTGTAGGAGTAATGGTTTTCCAAAGGTATTTATTGTTTAGCGTTTTATTATGGTTATCTCAAGTATTTAGTGTTTGAGTAATGGTTTTCCAATCCGGTATTTATTGTTAAAGGTAAAAAGGTTTTCTCAAAGGTATTATTGAAGGTAAAAGGTTTTCTCAAGGTATTATAATCCATCAGTTTTTTTCCACCAATAATCTTCACAATGTTTTGAATTCACTGGTTAGGAATAGGCATGCCTGTGATGCTCGCTGGCCCTTCTTGTTCCCTCCGAACTTATGAATTTTCGGGACTACATTTCTTTCTTTGCAATCTTAGTGTACATTGTCAGTCTTCTTGTGAGCTCACACTATGATCATGTATTTTCACCGGCCAATCCTCACGTCCAGTAGGTCCTTCACGTTGGCAATTTAATAGCGTCTAGCCAAAACCATTCCAAAAGTTAATTTCCCCTAATCGCGAATATTACACACAAACCTCGATCTTCCGGGACCCCACTAATAGGGGGGAAAGAATGCACTGGTCTGGGAAACCACAAAAGTCTGGGAATCCCAAACAGTCCAGGAATCTATCCTTTTTTCAAAAAAAAAAAAAAAAAAAAAAAATTCCAATGACATATTACCCCAACCCCGGGCGCGTTTTATCTACTCTAGTATTTACTGTCCGTCAACAGCCCATATAACTGTCCCGCCCGGCGACTTTTACCAGTCTCAGAGAGGTTCCGGCACCAGGTCCCGGCAGTGGGAGGTCAGGGGACCAACGGAGGCCGTGATGGTGAACAGTGAGTGTTCGCTGTGCCCAAATGTAACAACAACGATCGTGAGCCATGCTGCCCCACCTGGGCGGGAGGCGCCGGACACTGACCTAGGGGTGACAGCGGAGACGCTCGGACCGCCGGACAATCTTTGTCAATTTACGAAACAGGACCATGCATTTCAACGAGAATATATTTTTTTTTTTTTTAAATTTGTGCGGAGGACTCTTGACATATCACACGGACCTCGGATTTTGTCCGGCAAATCCAATATCCGGGGAAAAATTGAGGGTTTTGTTTTTGTTGTGTAACAGTGGTACCTTGATTATGAGTTTAATTCGTTCATTGATCGAGCTCCGTCCGTCCCAACTCAATTTGCTCGTTTATCAAATCAGTTCTCCATTGAAATTACACACAAACCTCGTTCCGACAGGCCACTGCATTTCACCCGGTATCGGATTCTGGCCGGACTAAAAATATGAGCGTCCGGGGATATGTCACGAGGTAGTCCCAGAGGAGAAATGTATGGTCAGTCAGTAAATCGACAAAGTTGTCCGGCGGTCTGAGCGTCTCTGTCACCCCTGATCCACAAGCCCACCGTGTAGTGCTGCCTACGCTCTCAACCCTCGCCCTGAACGTCTGCCACCTGTGACCTGCCCCACCCTGTGGCGGCGGCGGACCTCTGCGTCCACCCTCCTGACAACACGTCTTTCATATACCTCACCTGTGCCTTCCTGAGGAAGACAGGTCAACTACAGCGCCTGTGATAGCATCATAGGACATCACCAGGGCTCAAAGTGTTCCCGAAGGGATCCTCGCAGCCCTAAAAACAACAACAAAGTGACGTAAAAGTCCGCGGCGGGGTAGTTGGTTGATATTGGCCGGCAGTTGCCGGACAGTAAATACTAGAGTAGGATAAACGTCCGGGGGTGGGTAATAGCCTAGGACTTTTGCGATTCCCGGACGTTTGCAGTTCCCGGACCAGTGCTCCCCCCTATTAGTCCGGGAAAACGAGGATTGTGTGTAATTCAATCAATCAATCATTAGGAGCATACGCCGGGGGGCGCGTCGCCTCGCCCACCCTACGACGCCACTCCCGGGGGTCACCACGCGCGAGTCTCCATGCAGGCTGCCTTCCCATACCAAGCAGCTCTCGACAAGAAACATCAACTTGCCCCAGCCACGAGCCTTGTGGGCGCCCCCTTGGCCTCCTCCACGCCGGATTGTCTCTTACAGATACAACCCGATGGGAAGGATCGGTTTCAGGGTAGCGTGCCACATGCCCATATAGCCGAAGTTGGCGCTGACGGACTATGCAGGTAATAGGCCTCGATTCAGTCTCACGGTGCAATCGCTGATTTGACACGTAATCATCCCAGCGATACCCCATGATTCTGCGAAGACACTTATTACCAAAGGCATTGATTCGTCTCTTCAAGTCACTATTTAGTGTCCATGTCTCACAACCATAGAGTAAGACAGGGATCACAAGCGATTTGAAGATCCGGATCTTTGTCCTCCTGCACAGGTACCGACAACGCCAAATACTCCTGCTGAGCGAGTCCATAACACCGTGGGCTATGCCAATCCGCCGTAAGACTTCTTTACGTGACCCGCCGTCATTATGGACTGCGCTACCAAGGTATGTAAAACTTTCCAAGATCTCAATGTCCTCGCTACATGCATGAACAGACTGTACTGCTTCATCTAGTAAGTCTCCAAACACCTGGACCTTGGTCTTGAGCCAGGAGACCTCAAGTCCCAAAGGCTTTGCTCCTCGTGCAGGCCTCGAGAGCCATCACCAGGACCTCCAGCGACTCAGCAAAGATTACTGCATCATCGGCAAAAACAAGATCAGTGATCTTGGTATTGCTGACGGATGCTCCACAATCACTTTGATCTACAACCTTGTCCAATACCCAGTCCATACAAGCGTTGAAAAGTGATGGGGCAAGGACGCACCCTTGCCTCACTCCTGTATTCACAGGGAAGAAGCTGGATACACCTGCCCCACACTTCACAGCACTCTCAGTTCCCAGAATACAGACCAGTTATCAAACCAAGTCCTTGCGAATCCCTCGGGAGTCGGCAGAAGATCCCAGAGTGATCACGATGCACTGAGTTCAAACGCTTCTTGGAGATCACATAGGCTGCAAGCATCCCCTGTCCAAACTCACGTCGGCGGCGTTCCACCAGGACACAAAGCGCTAGGATACGATGGTGTAATGAAATTACCATTATCGTCCAGCCGCCAAAAAACCCACCCAATTTTTGGACTGTACATATTTGATCTGGACTGCACTCACCCTCCGCCATTTGTATTCGCCGTGTTTATTATCTGTGTTTCAGTGTGGAAAACAGCTGTGGGTGAACGGCTGCTAAACATACTTGCACTCGCCCTCCGCCTTGCATTGCCTGGTGTGAGCACAAAACAACAGAGATGTTCCACGGCGAGGTAACCAGTGCAGGTGAACGACGTGAGTCGCGGGATGTGGGCGGCTGTTGTGGGCGTTGCTGCGCCAACTAGCGGCGGCGTATACTGAAGCTTCGCTCGTAACAAAAAAAAAGAATCTTCATAAAATCGGATTTTGGCTCGCAACTAGAGCAAAAATTGGACCGATCGACTGCTGCGTACAACTGGGAAAACTGAGTAAGTTGGGGCACTCGTAAGTCAAGGTACCAGTGTCTCTCATCTATACTGATAAAACCATTAGTCTCTATCAGGGTTCTTAACCCCTTGCAGAGGCGCCTAACCAAACCTAACGAAAACCTCCGCACACTGGCCGAACCCCTCAAATAGGACACAAAAAATAATAAAATAATAATTAATACATAAATAAGAAAAATTGTTACAAAATTAGGAGTATATTTGGAGAATAATGAAAAATACATCCATTTCATTAATACAATAAATTTAGGAAAATTGCTTCAAAATTAAAAAATAATATTTGAATAATAATAATAATAAACTAATTTAATGAGATTTTTTTTTTTTTTTTTTTATGCGATCTGGGAAATGCTTGGCTTGGTTAGGGAAGGGGCCACCCTCATATCATTTCGCATGCAAGCCTGCTCCTTTTCTTTTTGGTGATGTCCATGATGATTCGAAAATGCATGCTCACGAGATACATTGGAACGAAGTAACGAAATGGCGTGAGGATCCGAGGGCCTTTTTAGCGTGAGAGGATACCCTTCCATTTGCGGCCCAAAACTCTGAGAGTGTTGTTGTCCCGAAGAGTAGTTGTGAATGTGCTCTGCTGCAGTTCGATGAGTTGGTCAAGATATTGATCGTGACATATGATTTGCAATGTGGAAAAGTCAAATGGCTGTCTCACCCATGTTGGGTAAATTGTGCTTGTCAGGAACATCCATGAATGACTTCCCAGATCCTCCTAGTGCAATGACAATCGCTTGCTTCAGTTCCCTTTGTATAGTCAAGCATGCCTCCAACTTCAGAATCATCTACAAAATCCGACTCACGCACTCGTCCAGTAGCGGAAATTCGCGAAGTGTCCTTTCTCCGTTCGCCGCCTCCACAACGGTAGATTCTTTCGTAAAGCGCTGAGGCTTTTCTTCGGCTTAAATGCTATCACGCCACCACCCTGCATGTGGCATTGAGAGGATTGAGTGGCGCCGAAGACGTCAAGCCATGTACGCCAAGGCTCAGGTTATACACTGTGATTCCTCGAAATGAGTTGCATGCGATGCTGGTGCTTGGCAGAAACATGGCTAATTCACACGCAAGGCAAAAACCCCGCCTCGGTACCTTCCCTCGTGATAACCATCGAACGTTAGAGTGGTGGAGAAGGACTTCAAATTCAGAGCCGATCTTCATGACACAGCTCTTTGAGAGGCGATGATTCAGAGCACTGCTTCGCCACGAATTCACCAGTTTCAACGACAATTTTCAGAATGTCATTGGCCAAGTTCTGAGGCAGAGTTTTTGATGCCAAACCGCGTGGTCTTGTGCAGGACGCAGTGTGTGACGGCGAGTTGGTGCATCGGCCTTCACCAACCGCCTCCAAAGTACGGATTGCGCCCCAGCATGCGGAGCAAATTGCAGACCCCACCATGTTCACGACAAGACCGTTGCTTTGAAGAAGTCGTCCACAAGTTTCTTCAGTCAGCTGCCTTAGTCGTGTTGAATGAAAGAGGCTTGAGAGAACATGAAACTCTGGCGTGATCTCGTCTCCCTTGAAATAGCACAAATACAATGAGCTCAAATTGAAACGTCGGGGTCTCGTCGGAGTTGGAAGGTGAACATAGTTGGACTCGTGACTAAATCTGCAAACTACCTGGGCGAGGATGTCAGCGGCTCATGTCGCGCGATTCTGCTGCTGATGTGTCATTTGAGAGTGGAAATAAGAGACAAGTTGTCTTCAGCAGCTTTTCCAAGGATGATGTTGCATCTTCAATGCAGCTGGTTTGATGAGTGTTGTGCCAACGGTGTATACTTTTCCCTGATTGCAATTAGATACGCAAACTTCATAGAGGCGCTGGATGGATCGGTTGTCAACTGGAATGAACGTTGCGAGAGGGCAGAAGTAAGCCCTTGCGTCGAATGGGGGGTCTTGTCAATCTGAGTTCATCCAGCGTTGCGATCTTGTACGGTCCCTTGCCATGCAACTTCCATGAGAGTGTTCCGCAATTTCGCTCTGTACAAGAATTGGGACAACTTCACAAGCAAACATGCATTGAGGATGCTGAGTTCCATCTTTCTCGTGCTATACGTCAAACCGCCACGTAGTCATCGACCATTTCCTTTTTTTACTTGCATCTGGATTCTGGGTAATGGGAGGCACTGAGGCATGTGTTCACCAACCCATACAGTGTATGAGAGCGTGTGGTCCCTGGCCTCACACTCTCCCCGAAATAGAATATAAAAAAGAGAAAGCAGGAGATGGGGAAGTGGGGACAGGGAGAAGAAAGCATGGGTGAGAAGAAAGGAGGCTAGTAAGAGAAAAGTCTCGGGGCTTGACCCAGGTGCTGTATGTGTTGTGTGTTTTGTTGTGAGGCGATCCTCGACCTAACGACACGCTTTCCATCTCGCACGACGCAAACAGAAAACCACTTCTCTGGGGCGGTTTGGCAGGACATGCCTCGGAAGATGGGCTCCGGACACCACCCAGGGACAACCCCGCGCCCACCCCCGATCCACTCAGTTTCTCAGTTTTGGTGCTATTGTTCAGATTTGTCTTTCTTCACGCTTGACTTGTTACTTCTTCTCTTCGTTCTTCTTTCTCATCTTCTTTCTTCTTATCTTGTTTTGGGTGTGTGTTGTTTGTTTATAGTCTTGTTGGGGTTGATTTGTTTTTTTCTGTCACGGCCATGTACGCGCGCACACCCCGATGCTATCGGTCCACCCCGCACGGGCGGCTGGCGTCATTTCTCCACTACATCCCCCGCGTTCAACATAGACAAACAGAGAGGAAGGAAATCGTGAAAAATTTAGTGAAAGAAGTCTGAGATTAAAAGTTTTGTTTGGTTTGTTTATTGTCAGGAGATGGCCAGGGAAGAAGGACTCCGCTAGAGCGGAAGGGACCTTACAGTTTTTGTGGGTCCGAACCAAAAACTTTGATAGAGAGGCAGGCGAGCGGACGGAGTGGATTAGGAGTATAAAGTTTGCAGCAGCGTAACAAAGTGTGAAGATTAACCTCCGTCTTAGCAGAGGGGTCATTGGATTTAAGTGTGGACTCGTCCGAACCACGGTAGGATAGTAGCAGTGAGATAGAGGAGGGGGAGGGGGGAAGGGACACGGAGTGGATTGTAAGGAGTAAAAAGTTTGTCAGCAGCAAAAAGGGGGACAGGATACCTTCGCTAGGCGAAGGGTCATTGGATTTATGTGGCCTCGTCCGACCACGGAAAAGGATAGTGAGAAGTAGGTGAGAAGGGAACGCGGAGAGAATTACGACCGAACTTTGCTCCCAACCGACCGACAAAAGTTTACAACACGATTCGGACGACCGACAAGACAACCAGTCTCATCCCCGCTGTGTGTGGTGGTAGAAACCAGTCTGCTCCCCCGCGGGGCGTGGAGGCCGTTCGGTGATGACGCAAGGGTAAGGGTCGTCGAACTTTTAAACTGGTGCCTTGCGCCGCCATCAGTCTTGGCTTTCCTGTTTGAGACTCGCCGGAGGCGAGGACACAGATGGTAGAGAGGTGGTTAGGGGGGGGCGGGCCAGCGGAAGACGGGCGCCCCTCGGCGGCTGCGCTGGTCACGGTCATTTAGCCTGTGGCCACCATGGGCCTGTCAGTCTTGGCCCGCATGGATGGAAAACCATCCGGCCCTGAACCGCTTGGAAGAGCGTGCAGGGGTCTGCACGCCGTAGGAAAGGATGAAGGCGGGGCGAACACACACACACACAACCTCCTCCACGGCGCTGCTTGAATTTACGTGAATTTCGCGATATAATTCTACTCTGGTGCATAATCCGGCACTTACAATAATAACAAAAATGCAAGTGTTTTGGGTAGGCTCCGCTGAACCCCTGGAGATTGGCTCACCGAGCCCCTGGGGTTCAATCGAACCCAGGTTAGAACCCACTGGTCTATATGATTTTCATTGACTAGTCCTATGCAGAAGTGAATGGTCCACGCAGGCTGGTTTCTCCTGCCGCAGCGGAGGTGGATTTCAGGGCCCACCACAGGGCAGCCCGGAGTGAGGTATCTTGTTGTCGAATTCTTTGATACAACTACGGCACACTAGGGTCTCTGTTAATAAAGAGGTACCGTTCCTCTAGGCCCTATGTTAAACGCTACTGGGCGCCCATATTAGTGCAGGGCCTCTCTGTTCACCCAAGACCCGGGGAATCTCAAGGCTGACCCCCAGATAATCATGTTATACATGTATAAAGGATAGGACTGTTGTCCTTCGGAAATGTTTTCTATAATGATTAATCACATATAAAACACAGTAAAACACATTAAATAAAGGTCATTATGAGACTGAAGAACTATGAAGGAACTTACAATTTCAATTAAAACACGTCGTCATGTAACACTTTGTGGGACAAACTTAAGATGACAATATCACGAAGCAGCATTTTATTAGCTTTCCATTGTTATATTTAGTTTTCTGATACATACAGTAGTACCATGCAAACATTAGCGTTAACTAAACAAATTACCGTGGCGGTTCCGCTCTCTCTCTCTCTCTCTCTCTCTCTCTCTCTCTCTCTCTCTGCGATCTCTCTCTCTCTCCTCTCTCTCTCTCTCTCTTTCACAGAGAGAGAGAGAGAGAGAGAGTAGCCGATGCGGCGATTTATTTAGTTAGCGTTAATGCTTGCATGGAACTGTACTACCAAAGACATTCAACACCAAGATACCTCAGTCGCGGTCCCTCCGATGCAACTTCTGTTATCCGCTGACAGTGGCGCCGCCGTGCGGCAAAGGTACGTACACCAGCCGCGCCCAATCCACTTGCTGCACATGAAAAAGAATATTGACGTCAAACTCTTCGCCATGTTAAAACTTTGCGAGTCAACATTACCATGAAACATATCAATTAGAAGTGCAATTACTAGCTGTTCCATTACTCATATTTAGTTTCTGATAATGAATTAGCACCAGGCACAAATTAGCGTTAACTAAAAATAACATCATCAATCGGACAATTACCCGATTGATGATTTCTTATTAGTTAACGTAATTTCATGCATGTGTTACTATCCTGTGTAGTAAAATTGAGCTCATCCGGCTACACATTGTGGTGCAGCCGGATGAGCTCACTTTACTCAGGACTGTTAGCTCTGACTCGGGAATGACATAGGTCACAGAAAAAAAAAAAAAAAAAAATCGTTGTCGGAATTCCTTAATTTGCCAGGACACCAATTTCCCGTGACACTGTAAGGCTACGTACGTACTGTATCCGCAAGGAAGAATTCCTATCACCCGCCTTCTTCCCTTTATTGATTGCCATGATACACAAGTTCCGTGACAACCCACTTATCTTAGATGAAGTCATACAACTAGTATACAAGTCATGTCAGTACATATACTCATAACAACGTCATTAATACAAAGAAAAACTAAGACAAAACATTACTCTGGGCCCTTTGTTACAGCTCACCCTGATACCCGCCTGTCTACAGACAATCCAAGATAAGGACAGACTATCTCACAAAAAAAGAACATCGGCGGGTTGGGATAGAGTACCTTGCTTCATATGGGGTGTAGGGCGGCCCCCCGGGGGACAAACTCAATTCTATGGGCCGCCCATACAGTGACATTATAATCCTTAAACATTACTAATATCCTATGAGGCCTATACAATAGATGCCACAGCTACAGGGCTCCCTTAAAGTGTTAGGAACAATTGACCCTCTACTAGCTATCCTGCGGTAGTCCATAAAGGAGCCTATGGGTACCAAACAGTATAAACATTACAAGGGTATATAAGGTAGAGTTGTAGAAAAATGTCATTCATTTCTTCAGAGTTATAAAGGCATTAATTGGCCTCGGTGGGGTACCCTAGCTGGTCTCTCTGAGTGTTACTTTCATATTACAAGAGTACAAGACTAGGATAGGCCGTTCAAAAACTTAATCCCTGCACCTCCTTACACGTTTAACTTTGCTATCAAGGTTTGAGTTGCCAGCATTACTTTCACTCTCCTAACAAGACCATCATCGCCAGGAAGGAGCCTTACATTTCTTTCCTAAATTCCAGCTGTTTCTGGCAAAAGTGTTACTTTCACTATTACAACATCATCTACTTGTTAGGTTACCTGAGGTTGAACCAGTTATTCTAACTTGAACGTGACTGCAAGTATTCTTCTTCCACCTTGACCCGAATTATTTGCCAGAAATCTGCAGCCTCCGCCAACGCTTTCTTGAATACAAATCAGTTGTCTCATAATTGCCTGGAGGAGGAGGCAATAAACTTAGATGGAATGGTGAAGTAAGGGTTGGGTGTCGGTTTACTGGCCATCAGTGTGAACTCAGAGGATCCACAGTTAAGGGAGACATGACAAACAGATTCTGCCTTATCATGAAGGTTTTATTGATCATCATCCCCCCCACTCAGCTCCATTTGATCCAAGTAGCACAGGACACAATCTATAGCTCTTTACGTATTGGTATCGTCTTTGCCCATGCACCACCCAGTGGCTAGCAGTGTGGTGCATTAATTTGAAATAATCAATCACAAACTGTCTTGCCAACAATCACTTCTGATTTCTCCCGATTAATTCTTTAAAAACGATCTGAAGTGCATTATTGTCTACCTACAAACGTTAGTCCTGATCTGATCTTAAACTGACTAAATGGTCTCTCCTGTCCAATGTAAGCGACGGTAAGCATCAGGAAATGACGTATATCCGGCCTGTTGGCCGTTGCCAGATGGATTGATCGTGACACCAAACATGTAAAGAGTACTCCATAGCTTTTAATCTTTAAAGTTTCTCTTGATATAGAAGGGCCAAAGTAATCAACTGTAGCAGAAGTGTAAATGGAGGTGCTAGGCCTAGCATATCTTTGGGGAAGAATCTGCCCATTTACTGCCCTCGTGTGACACTTCTAACCCTTCTGCAAACAAACACATTAGAGGCATTGTCTTGCGACCAGAGAAGATACTCCTATAATCCAGTACCCAGATGCTCTAATGTCATCAGTGTAATACCCTACCCTGGTGGACACTTTCGTTGTGGGTAGTGTGAATCACTAAGTCAGTGTTGTGTGAATCTTGTTGTAAGGATAGCGGATGTTTTGTTTCATCTGCAAGGTAGCTGCCTGATCCGTCCACCAACTCTGATTATCCCACTTTCATCTAGAAAATGGATCAAGCTTGTACAGGTGGGTTGTTTTCTCCACTATTCTGACTCCTTCCATCAATTATGTTCCCATGTGGTTCAAGTTCTCACTCTTTATTGCCCCTTCAATGTTCGATTGCACTGAAAAATGGCTCGGCTTGAAACTTGTCTTATGATTCATTTTTCGGCCTCTTAATCTCAGCAGTGACGTGGGATGTATTCCGGCTTGACTTGACTTATTCTGCTGGCATTGTTCTTGAAGAGTCTTTGGAGTCGAGGCATCCTGCAGATACTCCTCTTGGCACGAAACCAATCAGAAAAGTCATCAGTCTTCCAGCATAGGTGGATAGCTGTCATTGTGTAAGCACATGAGCACAAACTTCTCTTACTTCAGGATCATTAATCATACCTATGATATTCACTGCTAATGAGTTGTCAGTTATGTAAAAATGCTGCCAAAGGAACTCTGGAACATGCCACCAAGTGTTGCTGTCATATCAAACTCTTGTACAGACAGTCCCCTAGAAGCATGATTGCTGGGTTCTTTTTGCTTCACATAGTTCCAATGTTCTGGTGAAGTGTTGTCTCTGATTGCGGACGCTGTGGCTACATATACATGCAATCTTAAGGGCACATCAGTTTTGATATACCCCCAGACATTACTGTACAGCAGTCCACAAACACTTCTCGAATATGATAGGTAAGTTTCTTTGTCAGCAAGCATGAATCTCACAGAACAAACCTGATGCTGGTAAGTCCAGTCTTGGACTAGTGATAGCTCGGAAGGGGTGTGGACTCTTGATTTTGCCATACAAGAGCACAGTGTATCTGCGTGAATCAGGCAGTGATCAATTTGATGTATGAACACTGGCCATAGCATTCCGACTGGCATCTGAGAAATGATGAAGTTCAAAACTGTCTTGATATCCTCAAATGAATTCAGGCTTATAACTCTTGGTATTGCTACCTTGTTGTAACCAGCATAGCTCGTGCTCTCCACTGTTCCCCACTGGGCCTGACATGCTGTGCACCTTAGCATCCCAACCACTTCCATATTGCATCAAGTCTTGGGAGTATTCTTGTGCCAATGCGAATCAAAGGTGATAACTAAGTCCCAATGGACATATATAGAGCTCACAGTTGACAAATATACCTCTTCTGTTAATGGCTTGTCCTTTAGGTGAATTCTGGAATGAAAGGTATCAAGACTCCTTACACACCAACTCTACTCCAAAAGTTCTTTCTATAGGCATTGAGTCTTCATACAGGTGTAAATTCTCTCATGTGCGCATTCCTTCATCAGGTGATATTGCGATTAAATACTTCCTACTGTTTGATAAGAAATTGTGGAGATGAAAGCCTTCCTATCATTCACCACAAAGTCCTGCTCTCTTGATGAGACTTATGTGCTTCCAGGGCAGGATTGAGAAGATGGAGTTTTGTTTTTCCGTTCATCACAAAAATCCTTTCGTCTAAAGTTGGATTGCCTCGGATCCACACTGACTCTCAGAATCATGTGCCAGCTTTCTTGAGTGCAAAAGTGGGCAACATCTTGGAGTGAGTAGCCCAAACAGGTGAGCCGTCATTCTATATTCAACTATTTTCCTTGTGGGTGGCCCACGTCTCAACCATAGAAAAACGCAAGCATGTACCTATGTTCCGGGTTTAACCGACTTCGGTGTGTACATTGCTTCTCTGTCACATACACATTGCAATGACTTACCCCAAATCTACCAGAGCACTGCAATGAGTGTGTTGGGAGATCTGGGCCTTGTAACAGATAGCCATGCAAGGACGGTTAGAACATAAGAACATAGAAAATAAGAAAGCATACAAGAGGCCGTGAGGCCTACTCGTGGTAGTTCCTGTTACCTAACACTACTACATCCACCTTTCATCCCCATCATGAACCTATCCAGCCCTCTTTAAAGCCCCCTAATGACTCCGAACTAACTACCTGTCTACTGAGTCCATGCCAGCATCACCACCCTATTTGTGAACCAGTTTTCCCTTCTTTTTTTTTAATCTACGCTTTTCCAGCTTGAATCGTTACTTCTTGTTCTACCCTGGTAAAGCCGTAGAACTTTCCTACCTTCATTTTTTAAATCCCTTATCCAATTAAAAACTTCTATCAGATCGCCCATTCCTCTGTGTCTCGAGGAGTGTAACTTTAACATCTCCAATCTTTCTCATAACTAAATTACCATCCCTTAATCAATTTGGTCATCCTCTCTGCACTGTTTCTAACAAGGCTATACCATCTTTAATATGGGACCAAAACTGATCGCATAACCCTAGGTGAGGTCGGGACTAGAGCAGATAAAGCTTTAAAATAACTTCCCCCACTTCTACTTTTAACACTTCTGGTAATGAACCCTAACCTATTATGAACCTATTGGCTCTATTTCTAGCCTCAATACTTGTTCCTAGGTCGGAGTTCTGGGCCACCTTACCCCCCAAGATCTTTTTCACCTTCTGGATCTTTCAGCAATACATTGCGCACGTTGTATCTATTACCAGGGCTTTTTCTACCAACATTCATAGAAAAAACCTGGTAATAGACACACCAAACGCAATGTATCTTTAGAATTTTGCAAGATTCGCAAGATTCCCTTAGAAACCCCCCCTTCTCAGGCCCTAAATTTTTCCTTGAAATCAGGACATTTCCTTGCCAGTGGAAACACGATTCATGTAACATCAGGGTTGCAGATACTTGGAGCGGTTTATGCCAAATTAAGATAACTGGATTCTTGTATTGGCACTACAGTCAAAATACAAACTCTTATTTTACCCGGTTTTTAGAGTGATACACACCATGGCGCGGATTTACCAAACATGACTTTGGGCCCCGCAACATTTCCTTTTGCTGGTATAGTTCTGCATAGCCATTGTCAATCCCTCTTGCATAAATTCTTATAATCGTTGATATTTTGGTTCTTCAGGAATTTTCCCTGTAACTTCAACAATCTGTGTGAGGCCTTTTCCCTTTGTATTTGCAGTTTTACATATTATTTTTAAGAGGAAGAGGAAGTGTCATAGTGTCCATCATTCTGCTGATGAATCACTCTATCATCTTACTCAGGAATTCTTGTCCTCTGGAAACGGGAATATCTTTGTCCCTTTATCATAAAACCCAGTTCAAACAATTTTTCTGACGTGAGCTGGATTGCTATTTCCTTGTCTTTGAGGAACAACAAGGAAACTGACTTTCGTCTCCTCATTAATGGTAACGTCTTGAGCCATTTGTTCTATGCACTGCTACGATGTATTTGTGGCTCTCTGTCAGGAGCAACTTTCCCAAACAAGTCCCATCCTAATTCTGTCCTGCGTGCATATGGATCTTGTGGCACTCTGTCAGGAGCAACTTTGCCAACAATGTCCCATCCTAATTCTGTCCTGCGTGCATATGGATCTTGTGGCACTCTGTCAGGAGCAACTTTGCCAACAATGTCCCATCCTAATTCTGTCCTGCGTGCATATGGATCTTGTGGCACTCTGTCAGGAGCAACTTTGCCAACAATGTCCCATCCTAATTCTGTCCTGCGTGCATATGGATCTTGTGGCTCTCTGTCAGGAGCAACTTTGCCAACAATGTCCCATCCTAATTCTGTCCTGCGTGCATAGGGATCTTGTGGCACTCTGTCAGGAGCAACTTTGCCAACAATGCCCCATCCTAATTCTGTCCTGCGTGCATAGGGATCTTCATCATTCCCTGGAATAATCTCCTTTGGCTTGATTGCCCTGATGCAATGGATACCAATTAGAAGTCCTATCTCCACCTTTGTGTTGTAAGGCATTAGCTTGTCAGAGATATTTCTCAAATGTGTCCATCCTCTGGCTGTCTCAGGTCGAGGAATCTGATCCTTTCTTGCGGGAATATTTTTTCTAGAGTATGTAGGTGGAAGGTGAATGTCATTATGCTCATTGATACCTCGTGCCACTAGTCCACTGATTTTTGTGCACGGCACAGCCTCTTCTCCCATTACTGTGGCAAGTTTAAGGTGTACTTGGGCTCCATCAACTCCCATCTTCTCTAGAGTACTCTCCTTTATGAAACAGGCATCAGACTGATCATCCAGTAATGCATACACCAATGCTTTGTTGTATACATTGCTACTGTGGTTTAGCCCCACTGGTACAATCATGCTGTGTGTATCTCCTAGTACTGACTGGCTGATCCTAATTCTGTTTGAGACAACCGAACTCTTCTCATTTGGCCTTGAATGGTTTGCACTTTCTGATTCTCTGTTAAAGGAACTGGCATTCTGTAGGAGAGCAGCACAATGAAGAGAAGTTGGATGGTATCCTTGGCAAATGTTGCAGCATTTTTTACTGCGGCAATCTTTCTTCCTGTGACCATATTTCACGCATCCTCTACATAAGAAATTCTTCTGCACAAAATCAAGCCTTGCATTGATGTCAAGTTTGTTCAAATCTTTGCACAGATCTAGTTCATGTTCCTCCTGGCAAAGACGACAAAGTGGTTTTCTTATTGCTTGTGTTTTGTTATTTGTAGTCAATCTGTTACCTTCAGGTTTAGTTGTTGCCTTTATTTCTGCAGCTTCTGTCTTAAAGCTTCTACCTCCTGTTCTATTAGTATTGGCTGCACAGCTGTTGCCACCCTTAGGTGCAGCTGTTCTATTAGTATTGGCTGCACAGCTGTTGTCACCCTTAGGTGCAGCTGTACTATTAGTATTGGCTGCACAGCTGTTGCCACCCTTAGGTGCAGCTGTTCTATTTGTATTTGGGGCAAGTGTTTTCACCCTTAGGGCAGCTGTTCTATTAGTATTGGGTTTCACAGCTGTTTTCACCCTAGGTTTCGCGTTCTATTTGTATTGGCGCACAGCGTTGTCACCCTTAGGTGCAGTGTTCTATTAGTATTGGCTGCACAGCTGTTGCCACCCTTAGGTCAGCTGTTTATTTGATTGGTGCACAGCTGTTTTCACCTTAGGTGCAGCTGTTTATTAGTATTTGGTGCAACGTTGCCACCCTTAGGGGAAACTGTTTTTTATTATATTGGGCACAGCTGTTGCCACCCTTAGGTGAGCGTTCTATTTGTATTGGCTGCCCAGCTGTTGACCCTTAGGTGCAGCTGTTCTTTAGTATTGGCGACAGCTGTTGTCACCCTTAGGTGAAAACTGTTTATTAGTATTGGCTGCAACTGTTGCCACCCTAGGGAGCGTTCTATTATATTGGTGCACAGCGTTGCCACCCTTAGGTGCAGGTTCTATTAGATTGGGTGCACAGCTGTTGTCACCCTTGGTGCAGCTTTCTATTTGTATTTGGGTGCACGTGTTTCACCTTAGGGCAGCTGTTTATTAGTATGGTGCACAGCGTTTTCACCCCCTTTGGGCAGGTTTATTAGTATTGGTGCAAGCTGTTGTACCTTTGGTGCAGCTGTTCTATGTATTGGGTGCATAGCTTTTCTACCCTTAGGTGCAGCTTTCTATTAGTATTTGGGTGACAGCTGTTTCCACCCTTTGGTGAGTGTTTTTAATATTTGGTGCCCCAGCGTTGCCACCCCTTTTGGGGGAAATGTTCTATTTGTATTGGGTGCATAGCTGTTGCTACCCTTAGGTGCAGCTGTTTTTTTAGTATTGGGTGCACAGCTGTTGCCACCCTTTGGTGCAGCGTTCTATTAGTATTGGTGCACAGTGTTGTACCCCTTTGGTGCAGGTTTCTTGTATTTGGCTGACAGCTGTTGTCACCCTTTGTTTCAGCTTTCTATTAGATTGGCTGAAGCTGTTGTCACCCTTTGGTGCAGCTGTTCTTTAGTATGGGTGCAAGCTGTTGTACCCTTTGGTGCAGCGTTTATTGATTTGGGTGCACAGGTTGTCACCCCCAGGGGGCAGCTGTTTATTGTATTGGGTGCTAGCTGTTGACCCCTTAGGGGCAGCTGTTTATTTGATTGGTGACAGTGTTGTCACCCTTAGTGCAGTGTTTATTAATTGGGTGCACGTGTGTCCCCTTAGGTGCAGTGTTCTATAGTATTTGGGTGCCCAGCTGTTGCACCTTAGGTGCAGCTGTTCTATTAGTATTGGCTGCACGCGTTGCCACCCTTAGGGGCAGCTGTTTTATTAGATTTGGGTGCCCAGTGTTTCCACCCTTGGTGCAGCTTTTTATTTGTATTGGCGCCCCGCTGTTGCTACCCTTAGGTGCAGCTGTTCTATTAGTATTTGCACAGCTGTTTCCCCCCCTTAGGGGAGCTGTTCATTAGTATGGCGCATAGCTGTTGTACCCTTGGGCAGCTGTTTATTTGTATTGGGTGCACAGCTGTTGCCACCCTTAGGTGAGCTGTTTCTATTATATGGCTGCACAGCTGTGAACCCCTTTGGTGCAGCGTTTTATTTTGTATTGGCTGCCCCCGTGTTGCCACCCTTGGTGCGCTGTTTTTTAGTATTGGTGCATAGCTGTTGCCACCCTTAGGTGCAGTGAAAAATTTTCCTTTTGGCTACTCAGATTTACCCATAAAAAGCCCCTGTAAGAGAAACAGGGTGCATGCCTTCATTGCCTTTCTGTATAAATCCACAAAATGTTTCAAATGAAGGGTAGAAGTAATTTTGTTATATTCATAAGAACGTGTTCCATTTTTCAAGTAGTGGAAGAGGTAATTTTAGCAAAAAAATTTTGATTTTCCTCAGGGATATTTTGACAGCCAATTGGGGACATGCTTATGGGCCTTTTTCAGATCAGCAAGAATAGAGAAACCCATTAAAGTGGACCACAGTTGAGTAATCTTTGGCCATGCATACTTTTTTTCCCGTAGGATGAGCAATTGAAAGGATCACAAACCCACTGGGTTATTTTATATTTTTCCCCCTTGTCTGCATCTTTAGGTGCAGGTAGTAATCATAATGGGGTTTTTTGCTGTCCATTGGTACTTCCCCAGGAGAAAAAATCTTCAGCAAAGTTATCAGTTCTTGTTTTTATGAAAGCTCAAAGTTTGTTAAACCATGTTGGAATTTAAAAAAATCCCCTCTGAATAGCTCTGGTTCTGGGCGTGGGAGATTTCTCTGGTTGCTTACGAGAGGAAATCGCCCGCCTTGTATTGCATATTCCCCAACTGACTTGGTGGACTAGAATGAGTTAGGGAAAAATTCTTAGCATTGTCGTTTTACTTGACTGGTTAACGGACGCTCAGTTTTTTACATGAGGCACCCGTGAATAAACCTTTGGTGAAAGCATTAGCGTAGGGTTAGTTTTTTATACAGAATATTAGGTGAAGGGATCCCCTTAATTTTCCCCGCATAATCTGCTACAGAAAAGTGATGGCTAGGAAATTTTACATCCCAGCAAACACAAAGACGGGGGGCCTCCCGGGGGCCCCCCGATGTCTTACCGGCGGCCCGAGGAAAAATGTACGCGAGGGCCCCTGGGGATTTGCCAGAGGTCACCGGCGGCCCCCTCCCAGCGGCCCCCCGTAGGGCATAGACCCTTTGCCGTGTTATATTAAAATGATTGAGGAAAATTTTACGGTTACACTTTCTAAGCATATTGCAGATATAGTAAGTTTTAGAGGGTTGCACAGACCATTAGCCTAAGACGATGGGCCCCCACCGAGAGTCATGCTGAAGGGCGAGCGACAACCCTTCAAAAACGTGCATATAGGATCTTGTGGCACTCTGTCGGAGCAACCTTTGCCACAATGTTCTCCTAATTCTGTCCTGCGGGCTATGCTCTTCATCATTCCCTGGAATAATCTCCTTTGGCTTGATTGCCCAGATGCAATGGTACCAATTAGAGTCTATCTCCCACCTTTTGTGTTGTAAGGCCATTAGCCTGTCAGAGATATTTCTCATGTGGTCCTCCTCTGCTGTCTCAGTCCGATGAATCTGATCCTTTCTTGCGGGAATATTTTTTCTAGAGTAATGTAGGTGGAAGGTGCGTGTCATTTATTCTCATTGATACCTCGTGCCACTATCCACTGATTTTTGTGCACGGCACAGCCTCTTCTCCCATTACTGTGGCTAAGTTTAAGTTGTACTTGCTCCATCACGCCCATCTTCTTCTAGAGTAACTCTCCTTTATGAAACAGGCATCAGACTGATCATCCTAATGCATACACCAATGCTTTTGTTGTATACATTACTACTGGTGGTTTAGCCCCACTGGTACAATCATGCTGTGGTGTATCTCTATTTACTGACTGGCTGATCCTAAATTCTGTTTGAACAACCGAACTCTTCCCTCATTTGGCCTTGAATGGTTTGGCACTTTTCTTATTCTCTGTTTAAGGAACTGGCATTCTGTAGTAAGGAAGCAGCACATGAAGAGAAGTTGGATGGTATCCTTGGCAATGTTTGCAAGCATTTTTTACTGCGGCAATCTTTCTTCCTGTGACCATATGTCAAGCATCCTCTACATAAGAATTCTTCTGCACAAAAGAAGCCTTGCATTGATGTCATTTTGTTCAAATCTTTGCACAGATCTAGTTCATGTTCCTCCTGGCCTAAGACGACAAAGTTGTTTTCCTTATTGCTTGTGTGTTGTTATTTGTAGTCCAATCTGTTACCTTCTGGTTTTAGTGTTGCCTGGTATTTCCTGCAGCTTCTGTCTTAAACGCCTTTCTACCGTCCTGTTCTATTAGTAATTGGCTGCACAGCTGTTGCTGCCCTTAGGGGTGCGCTGTCTATTATATTGGCCTGCACAGCTGTTGTCACCCGTAGTGCAGCGTTCTATTAGTAGTGGCTGCCATACTGTTGTCACCCTTAGGTGCAGCTGTTCTATTAGTATTGGCTGCACAGCTGTTGCCACCCTTAGGTGCAGCTGTTCTATTAGGATTGGCTGCACAGCTGTTGCCACACTTAGGTGCAGCTGTTCTATTAGATTTGGCTGCATAGCTGTTGCCTACCCTTAGTGGTGCAGCTGTTCTTTATTATTGGGCTGCATAGCTTGGTTTGCTACCCTTGGTGCATCTGTTCTATTATATTGGCTGCACAGCTGTTGCAAGCCCTTGGTGGCAGCTGGTACTATTAGTATTGGCTTGCACAGCGGTTGTCCACCCTTAGGTGCGCTGTAACTATTAGTATTGGCTGCAACAGCTGTGTTGTCACCCTTAGGTGAAGCTGTTCTATTAGTATTGGCTGCACACAGCTGTTGCCACCTTAAGGTTGCAGCTGTTCTATTAGTAATTGGCTGCACAGCTGTTGTCACCCTTAGGTGCAGCTGTACTATTAGTATTGGCTGCACAGCTGTTTCCACCCTTAGGTTGCCAGCTGTAATAATTAGTATTGCTGCCTACTGTTGCCACCCTTAGTTGCAGCTGTTTTCTTTAGTATTGGCTGCACAGCTGTTTGCTACCCTTAGGTGGCAGCTGTAACTATTATTATTGGCTGCATGCTGTTGCCACCCGTAGGTGCAGCTGTACTATTAGTATTGGGCTGCAACAGCTGTTTGCCACCCCTTAGGTTCAGCTGTTCTATTGTATGGCTGCCAGCTGTTGCCACCCTTATGTGCAGCGTTCTATGAGTATTGGCTGCACAGCTGTTGCCACCGCTTAGGTGCAGCTGTTCTATTAGATTGGCTGCCTAGCTGTTGCCAACCTTAGGTGCAGCTGTTACTATTCTGTATTGGCTTGCATGCTGTTGCCACCCCTTAGGTGCAGCTTTCTATTATATTGGCTGCATAGCTGGTTGCTACGCTTAGGTGCGCTGTTCTTATTTTATTGGCTGCATAGCTGTTGCTACCCTTAGTTGCAGCTGTTTCATTAGTATTGGCTGCATAGCTGTTGCTAACCTTAAGGTGCCAGCCTGTTCTATTAGTATTGTTCTGCACAGCTGTTTCTACCCTTAGGTGCGCTGTTCTATTAGTATGGCTGCACAGCTGTTGCCAACGCCTTAGGTGCAGCTGTTCTATTAGTTTGGCTGCACGCTGTTGCTACCCTTAGGTAGCATCTGTAAACTATTAGTAATTGGCTGCACAGCTGTGTGCTACCCTTAGGTGTCAGCTGTTCTATTAGTATTGGCTGCACACAGCTGTTGCTACCCTTAGGTGCGCTGTTCTATTAGTATTGCTGCAACAGCTGTTTCACCCGTAGGTGCAGCTGTTCTATTAGTATTGGCTGCACAGCTGTTTGTCACCCTTAGGTGCAGCTGTTCTATTATTATTGGCTGCACAGCTGTTGCCACCCTAGGTGCAGCTTGTACTATTATATGGCTGCACAGCTGTTGCCACCCTTTGGTGCAGCTGTTCTATAGTATTGGCCTGCACAGCTGTTGCCACCCTTAGGTTGCAGCTGTACTAATTATTATTGGGCTGCACAGCTTTGTCACCCTTAGGTGCAGCTGTT
Organism: Chionoecetes opilio; assembly: GCA_016584305.1. Classification (NCBI taxonomy): domain Eukaryota; kingdom Metazoa; phylum Arthropoda; class Malacostraca; order Decapoda; family Majidae; genus Chionoecetes; species Chionoecetes opilio. The sequence continues at coordinate 86,557 of JACEEZ010018903.1, read as the reverse complement.
CTATTAAGTATTGCTGCATAGCTGTTGTCACCCTTAGTTCACTGTTCTATTAGTATTGGCCTGCACAGCTGTTGTCACCCATAGGTGTCAGCTGTTCTATTAGTATTGGCTGCATAGCTTTGTCACCTTAGGTGAAGCTGTTTCTATTAGTATTGGCTGCATAGCTGTTTGTCCACCCTTAAGTGCAGCTGTTCTATTAGTAGTGGCTGCACAGCTGTTGCTACCCTTTAGGTGGCAGCTGTTCTATTAGTATTGGCTGCATAGCTTTTTGTCCCAAACCCTTAGGTGGGCAAGCTGTTCTATTAGTATTGGCTGCACGGTGTTGTCACCCTTGGTGCAGCTTTACTTTAGTATTGGCTGCATAGCTGTTGCCACCCGTAGGTGCAAGCTTTCTATTAGTAGTGGCTGCAACAGCCTGTTGTCACCCTTAGGTGAGCTGTTCTTATTAGTATTGGCTGCACAGCTGTTTTGCTGACCACTTAGGTGCAGCTGTTCTATTAGTAATTGGCTGCACAGCTGTTGCACCCTTAGGTGCTGCTGTACTATTAGTCATTGCTGCATAGCTGTTGCTACCCTTAGTGCAGCTGGTTCTAGTTAGTATTTTGCTGCATAGCTGTTTGCCACCCTTAGGTGCAGCTTGTTATTAGTATTGGCTGCATAGCTGTTTTGCTACCCTTAGTTTTGCAGCTGAAAAAACTCCTTTGGCTGCTCAGATTAAGCCCATAACTGCACTGTTAGATGAAACAGGATTGCATGCAATGCCTTCATTGCCTCTTGCTCGTATAAATCCACCAAATTTTTCAATGAAGGGTAGAAGCTAATATCTTTGTTATACTTCATAAGCAACTGTGTTTCCATTTTTCGTAGTTGAAGAGGTAATTTGAGCAACAGTTTCTGATTCTCCGCAGATCATTTAAGACAGCCAATTGGGGCACACTTGCTTATTGCCTTTTACAGATCAGTCAAGAAGTCATAGAAACCCATTACAGCTGGACCATCATGTTGAGTCATCTTTGCCATGCATACAATTTTTTCCTGTACCCATAGCATGTGAAATGGATCAGCAAACCTACTTGTTATTTACTATTTTGTGCCTCCTTGTCTGCATCTTCAGTGTGGCAGTGATTGTAATCCACTATGGCCATTCTTTGCTGCTTACCATCTTGTACTTCCCTAGGTAGAAAAGTCTCTCAGCAAGTTATCATTTTCTTGTTTCTATGTAAAGCTCCAAGTTTGTAACCATGGTTGTGAATTTACACAAATCCCCTTTGAATAGCTCTGGTTCTGGTCGTGGAAGATTTTCTCTGTCTTGCTTTACCGATGAGGAGATCTGCCAGCCGTTGTGGTGCATTAAGTAACACTATTCCCTACTGACATTGGTGGACTAGAATGAGTAGGGAAACACTTTCTTGCATTGTCGTTGCGACTTGACTGGTTTAATCGGATCGCTACAGGTTTTGACATGAGGCACCTGTGAATCAAACCTGTGTGTGAAAGCGTTAGCAGTAGAAATTCAGTTTCCTTTACTACAGTAATATTAGCTGTGAAGTATCCGCCCTTACTTCTTCCTCTGCATAATCTACTACAGAACTGTCATGGCTATGGAATTTTCACATTCTTATGGGCTGTTTCATATTTAATTTTAATTCAAATATGGCTTTCCTGGCTACTGAAGCTTGACCTTCAGTTGCATTTGCCCTTGTGGGTGTTTAAGTATTTGAAGAAGCTGCTCCTGCTTTTCCAGCAGATTCATTATCAAGATGAAATGACCTTCAACCTGTTTTCATTCAAGCTCACATCAATACCCTACAATGCTTCAGCGTCACTCATTGCTGCAGCTAGTCTGACCTTGCATTACCATCGTGATTTCCCGTGCCATCTTCCGCGGTGTTTTCTTTGACTACTAGTTCATGCCTTTAGGCAGGAAGAACAGAATTTCGAGAAGTCTTAGTCCTCCACTGAATCATTTTCATGTGTGCAAAGCCTGAACCCTGTTTTCTGATATCCTCTATAAAATTTTACAATGGTTTCCTCCCACACTACTTAACTCCTGGTTAACATGCTGAGAACCAAGTGGATTCAACTTCCATTCACCTTCACATGCACAGAAATATTCATCAAACTTCAGCTTCTCAGAATTTCTAGTATCTATTTTTCTATTTATCTAGACTAAGGCTGTCATGCTCTAGAAAGCTTTGTGGGTATATGTGTAATATAGGGATATATATTAACAGTTTTGTGAGTCACCATTAACAGTGAGGCGCCTGTGTTTCTTTCAGGGAACACAGCCTGGGACCCAAGCCAGCCTTGTACCCTCGTGCTTGTGTTTTGACACAAGTAGGATACATTTGTTAGGGAGCAGGATGTGTAGGACATGTGATAACTTTTCATTTCCCGGCGTCATGTGTTGGTGTTTCTTCTTTGGGTTATTAAATATATTTGTACCATGCCAACGTCAGAGTTGCTTCCCCTCCCAATAACCAGTGCCTTGTTTTAACGTAACATACTACATCTCGCCGGCCTACAAGTAGCCCCCAGCAAACCCAAAGACGGAGGGCCTCCGGAGGCCTCCGTATGGTTCTTACCGGCGGCCCGACGAAGTGTTACACGTCGGCCGCTGGGGATTTGCTCAGAGGCTCACCGGGCGGCCGCTCCCAGCGCCCGCCTTAGGGCATATGACCATTTGACCCGCTGTTATATTAACTGATTGAGGATATTATATGGCTATACTTTCTAAGTATATTGCAGATATAGTAATGTTTTAAGGGGTGTTGCACAACCCATTAGCCGATTAATAGAGTAATGGGCTGTTCAACACTTATTAAAACATTACTATATCTGCAATATACTTAGAAAGTATAACCATAAATATTCTTATGTCGTTATCCAGTAATACGATGAAAAGGAGATCATAATTGCTACGGACATTGTTTATTTCATAAGTACACAAATATTTTCGTTATTGGGTTTACATGCTGGTGTACGTGGAACACTGTACAGCCATGTAGAAGGATATAGGTTGCGGCGAACATAACTACATCCACCCACTGGTGCGTTTTTCCACTAACTGATTTGATTTCACTCACTGACACAGCGGCAGCGTTCGAGGAATTCCTAAAAAAAACGTGTCATACTGCAATTATTTATATTATTCAGTCTATTTCGATATAATGAAGGAGCGAAAACATGTTATAACTAAGTTCTCATTATGTTATCGACTGGTTAAGGGTGACAATTTAAGGCCTTTTGTGGGTTTTTAACCCTTTGTAATGGCTATCGTACGTCTGGCAGTTTAGTGCATTGATAGCTGGGAAATTATTTCAAATAATATTCTATTCTAAATTATGATATTATCCATTTTAACTCCATCATCTACATATTCCTTATTAGGTGTACCGTTGAGTATTGATATGTGTTGATAATTATATGTTGGAAATTATTGAAATAAGGGAAAATATGACCTTGTGTTATCCCGTAATCTTTGCTCGGATAATCAAATGTTATTTTTATATGTAACTACACACATAGACTAACTGATAACCTTTTTCCATGTAAACTCCTTCCTATGTACGTACGTATCTCATCTTTATTTCTATGTATCTCTGGGTGTTCCTGATTAAGCTGTAATATTGAAAAAAGTAAACTGAAATGATAATTCTATAAAACTATTATAAAAACTTTTATAACAAGTAGGGTTAATAGCTGGAACAGGCCTAATAGTGTGTAGCGATGTGGTTGTGATGGTGTGTGTAACCGATATTGGAGATACTAGATGTATATTATGAGTTAATATATATATATGAAAGGATAAGTTTCCCACCTACAAATACGACAGCGGCCTCGCGGTAGGTATTGACGGCCAGATTGCCGCTGCTTGTCACTATGATGTAAACTAATAGCAAGAAATCATATAACTGTGTTTCAAAAGTTTTCACATAGAAATATTTCAATTCTTCAAATTTTGTACATTAATTTCACATTAGTAAATTTTCCCGTCTGAAAAACAACCAGCGGGCCTTCGGATGGGCGGACTGGTACGGTAAATTGTGCCGCCGCGGGCCGTCCGTCGCGCTGCTACAGCCTACGGAGGACCTCGCCGGTGATGGTCGGCTGGACGCTACATGACCCTTCTAAAACACACACGCTACAACATGACATTGGGTGCCTTCAAGGCAGATTTTATTTGACACATTACACCTCCACCGCAAAGGCACCCTGGTCTGCTGTAAAGTCTGACTGGTCGCGCTCCGCTGTGTATAGGTCGCTAGGTGAACGGCCCTCCGTGCCACCTCCATGGGGTCACACGATCACAGGGGACGCCTCCTCCGGTTAATATGGAGGAGAGTTTCACGGTTCGTTTTCGAGATCACCACCACCTTTTCTTGGCATACAATAGGTGCTTGTGTTCTAATGTGGTGATATGTTTTATTTGCGCAAACCCAAAAAAAAAAACAAAAAAAATGGGATTTATTAGGTGGGTTAAGCGTTAGGTTATGTTTCTTTTAAACACCTGTTAGTGTTAGTGAGGTAGTAATAGTGTAGGTGCTCATTAAAACATAAGGTTAGGTTAACGTGTCATTTTTTTTTTCATTTTTTTGTTTTGGTTTTTGCGCAAAAGAAAACTAGGCCACCATTAGAACAAGCACCTATTGTGTAGGCCAAAGAAAAAGTAGTGTGGTGTCTGAAAACGAACGTGAAAACTCTCAGCGCCATATATTACCGCCTCCTCCTCAGCCCGCACCCTATGGAAAGAGCCAACAGCTCGCGTCTGTGGATGGTGACCTGACCTCAGCCCTCACCGCCTGCGTGTCTGGGGCACTACAACACTCACAGCACACCTGCACCGCTGCACCTACCTGACCCGTCACTGCACCTGCGGCAGGAATGTGCCCTGGAGGCGATTGACAACGGCTGCTGCGCGTCCGCGCTGGCCACGCCCACCCACACTGCATACGTGGTCACAGATGTGTCATCGGCCCTGAAGGTCACTCACTTTTGGTTGACCTGAACCACCCTGCTGGCCGCTTGTCGAGGTAAAGCGGCTGCACACGTCAACATTAGGGTGGGCACCTGATTCCCCCTTAGTTCTCTCTGTATCATAGATAAATGAGGTGGACGGGGTCAAAACTAGTAACACTAGGATCTCATGGTGATTGTAGGGACAGTGACCTGTTGGGTGAGACAGTAGTTATCGGAACAAACAAACGCTACATTCATTTTTACCTTCGGCACCAGAACTGCCTACAAATTGGCACAGGTTTTTGTTTAGCTTATTGTATTCTAAGAGAAATTTTTCCTGAGCTGTTCGTCGCAAATCCATATAGTTTCGGAGTATGGAACAGTCAGGTGGCGGTTTTGTTGTAGCGATCTGACCAGTACCTTGGACCGAGTGTAGCTACACTTGCACAAATTAAGCACTGAAACCATGCGTCCCGGGTGAATATTTGTGTTTGGCAATGTATACCAATTGTAATCCTGGGTAAAACATGGTGGAAAACATTTAGTGTAGGAGTAGTAATTAAAGTAGAACATAGAACATTTCAAGGGAAATGTGCCTGTGCTAGAACCACTACCCTACCCGTTATACTGAAACTGCTGCTCCCTGGGTGAAGAGTTGTTTGACAATATAGTACACGGTATACAATTCCTGATCTTGGTAACACGTATACCTGGCAAACAACTATTCACCCAGGGAGCAGTATTTCAGTATAAGCCTAAGGGCGAGGTGTAGTATATGTTCCAGGCAAGGGCACACATTTGAGCTTGAAATGTTCTATGTTTACTTTAATTTACTGCCTATACATTAAATGTTGCCACCCTGTTTTACCCAGGGATCAGAATTGGTATACAGTGTCAACAAATGTTCACCAGGGAGCAGTGTTGCTCGTGCGTCGTATTTGTGTAGAGGTGTAGCTAACTCGGGATCACATAGAAGTAGCTGGTCAGATCGCTACAGCGGGAGGAATAGTAGCCTGAGCGTACACATCTTGCCCCCTCTTCCTTCTTCTCTGTGGCCTGGGACAGGAGGCTCGGGTTTTAAGGTAAACAGCCGCAAACATGGGTCTCCGCTCCTGTCCCGGGGATGCGTAACCCCGGGGACTTAGTCGAGTTGTGAACAGCGGAGGTTGCTATCGCCACTACACCACGGAGTGTGACCCGGTAGTGGGTGTGGTATGTAGCGTAGGTGTGTGTTTGTGTGTGTGTGTGTGAGCGGGTTGTGCGTGCTGTGTGTGTGTGTGTCTCATTCATCCATACATCCACAAGTAAACAGGGAGTTCGTACACAAGTTGTTAAGTACCCATGTTTTAGTGAGTTGTTTGTACACTAGATTTTGAGTTTTTTGTACATACCTGGGTCATTCGTAACTCTAGTAGTCAAGTTCAAACTCTGAGCTGAGTGTACCGCGAAACGACTATGGTTGAAGGATAGACTACGAAACTACATGTTTGGAGGTACGAATCTACTGTTGTTACGAAACAAACTTGGTAGAACTGACTGCACCACGAGGTATGAACTGTCGCCGAGGTGGTAGCACTGATCACTAGTTCGTTACACAAGCTGCTGTTTCGTTACACCAGTAGAGTTCTTACACAGAGAAGTATTTTCGTATAGTCGATATGAAACCATAGTCGTTCGTACACTCAGCTCAGAGTGAACTTGATTACTAGTAGTAAAAACAGACACCGAGGTATGTACGAGCACAAACTAACAAAACCTTGAGGTCCGAAACAAACTTGTGTACTAAACTACCTTTAACCTCCTCCTTCATTCCTCTCTTACGTTCATATGAGTCCTCCTTATTTTGATTATACTTACGGAATCAATGCTACTGTGATACAGTTCCGTGTGTGGTGGTGTCGTGGCGTCATCACCATGGCTTGTCCACGCGCGCAGGGATCTCGTCGAGATCGCCCGTGTGGTGTTTCGGAGGAAGTGAATTAATCTGGCACTCGTTTTTGGGCGGAAATATTTTAGTTTGTTGTTGGCATGGAGGAGGCTGTCTGCTGGGCCCCGCCCCGATCCGGCCCGCCCCCGCATCTCACCGCCGTTAAACGGGTGTTTGTAGGGTCACATAACCCGATCTCACTTTGGTTGGACGAAAGACTATTTGTTTGTTTTGGTAGTGTTTTTCAGTTGGATGAGTCCAGAAGCTGCCTGGCCGTTTCTGTCGCAAAATTATTATATTATCACACAACTAAGGAGATAAATGGGTAATTTTTTTTTGTTTTTTTTTTTGTTGTTTTTTTTTTATAAAGTAGGTAAAGCGTGTTAAGTTAGGATAAAGTTGAGGTGTAGGTGTAGGGTATAGGTAAAGGTTAAGTTATGGGAAGTTAGGGTTAGGTATGGGTACTTAGGTAGGCTATAGGTAAATGTTTAGGTAGGTTTCGCAAATTGGGCATTTTGCAAAAAAAAAAAAAAAAAAAAAAAAATTGGGAAGAATATGGCTAGCAGATCATTAAAAACACATAAAAAACTGCTCACAGAAAAAAAAATGTAGATTTGTCCACCATAAGTGAGTTCGGTGTGTTTCTAGAAAGTTAACCAGTGTTCGTTTGATGTGTTTCTGTGATATCGTTAGGACAGCAAATGCCACCTCTAAATAACCCGGTGTTATACCTTAACCTAACCTAACGTGGTGGGTTGAAATCAATAGTATTTTGTTGTCATGTCATTTGTTTTTTGGGGGGTAGTAGATCTGGTTACAGGAGTGTTTCGTATACAAGTTGTTTCGCTACCCACGGTTTTGTTAGTTGTTTGTTGTACACTGATTTTGGATATATTGTCACAGACTGGTGCATTCGAGATACTCTAGTAGTCTAAGTTAACTCGGAGCTGAGTGTACAGAAGAGCGACTGATGGTTTCAGATAGAATACGAAACAACTTTGTGGTGTACGAACTCTACTGGTGTACGAAACCAACTGTGTACGATAACTGATCTGCAGCCGGTAGATATGTTATATAACTTGAGTATTAAACTAAGGGTAGGTTATTGCCAGGAGAACACCGAACTCAGTTTGGTGGACGAAACAATTGTTGTTCTGGTGAGTTTTGACTGTGTTTTGTAATTAATCTGCTAATCCGTTTCTTGCGCAAATTTTAGATATATATTATGATATATATATATTATATATATATATATAATATATCTATATATATATATATATATATATGTATCTATAATATGTAGGGTGGTCACCAATAAATGTTTTTTCTACTTGTTATTCCTCCAAAGGTTATTTTTTGTCCATTACCCATAGGTTACAAGCCTATGAATTTGTGTGACATTCGCGATACAATGATATTGAGAGGCGTCACATGTCCTCTCGCAATTCTATCATAGGATTAAACCGGAAAATAATCACATGAACCCGAATTGGAGCCATTCCCGACATGTCACAGAACCCAAATGTGTCTGGATGTTGCTGAATTCTACTGGGGGTTGTAACCCCATAGACACATTTGTATAAACTAATAAATACTTTGATATAGATATGTCTGTCCTGATGCTGATTTATTCAATTATTTGTGTTTCATAACAGTAAATTACGGGTAGGGCAATACCTGGGTTAGGGTACTTCTAATACCGTACTTTACTGACATAGAGAACAAAATGGTTTGCATTTTGAAAACTTAGAAGGGTCGCTTACACAGAGAGAGCAATGTCATATGTCATTTTATTACGAAAACCTGTGCAAAATATGACACAGAAAATTCCAATTCTCATTGTCCTGTGAGGAAAAAGATTTTTTTTGGCAATATTTTGTGAATGTCAATAAATCAGTGTCGATGAAACACTTCTATTGTGCACAAATCGACCCTTCTGAGTTCAAAAATGCCAACCATTTGCTATTATCTCTACTAGAAAGACCCAACCAGGGTATGCCCTACCCCTAAAATTTGTACGTGAAAATACCAAATGAATGAAATTCATCATTCATATCAGCGTGTATATCGTGTAAGTGATATAAAATGTGGTTCTATGCGGGTTATCAACCCCAGGAGAATTCAGAAATCAAACACCTATTTGGGTCTGTGATGTCGGGATATGCCCCAATTCAGGGTATGTGATATTTCCGGGTTAAATCCACTTATGATAGAAAGTGAGATGATGGGTTCAACCTACTAAATAATATTATTATCGCGATGAATTTTGCACACTAAGGACGCATGCACACAAAATAAAAGCACGGTGTGGAGAAGGACCAGTGGCACTTGAAATTTTACCCCCACGCTTTGCTTGGACCACCCTAATTATGTTAATATATATATATATATATATCATATATAATATATAAAAATAAGATAGATATATTAATATATATATATATAATATTATATATATAAGAGCAGTGCAGGATCTAAGGGAGATGTATCCGCTCGTGAAAATATGATAAAATAATTTTTTAATATACGAATTTGAGTTATATGGTCTATGGAGAACACCTATCCTTTGGCTTTCGAATGGATGGATTTTTTTTTCAGCGCGACATAAATTTAACAATGTCTTATAGCGAGGGCATTTAAACTTTCAAAACTTGTAAAAAAAAAAAAAATAATAAAAAAACTGAATTTTTTGGAAAAATGGTATCCATATAAGCAAAATATAAGCCGTAAAATAAACAACTACTGCAATCTTCAGGGTTGAAGTTGGTTACCCCAGGTAACATAAGGCTGGAACACAATTTTTTAGATATGAAAAAGTGCAACCTGAGTTGTGTACAATTTTGTTTTGGAAGTCTAATCCAAAAAGGCCTAGAACAGAGAGGGAAAAGAGAAGAATTACACCGAAGAAGGACAATAAAACAAGAAGAGGAAGACAGACAAAGGAAATAAAATTATATCCCCAACCCAAAGCTAGGCACCGGTGTGAATGTTGCGGGAGAACCTTGCAACAATGAGGGGCGTGGCGCCCTGACACCCTCGCCTTTGAGGGATTAATTAAGTATCTATAAGGTATATTATATTCTAACCTTATAACTAGGGACCGTTATCCTAAGCGCTTTGTGTCCTGGTGGAACGCCGACGTGAGTTTAGGACAGGGGATGTTGCACCTATGTTGATCTCAAGTAAGGCGTTCTGAACTCAGTGCATTGTGAGTCACTTCTGGGATCTTCTGCGACTTCGAGGGTTCCTGCCAAGGACTATTGGTTGGAAACCTGGTCTGTAATTCTGGGGAGAGAGCAGTGCTGTGAAGTGCTTGGGGAGGTGCTATGTCCAGCGTCTTTCCTGTGACATGCAAGAGAGTGAGGCAAGGGGTTTGTCGTCCCTTGCCCCATCACTTTTCAACGCGTTGTATGGACTGGGTAGTGGACAAGTTGTAGAGTCAAAGTGATGTGGAGCATCGTCGGCAACACCAAGATCACTGATCTTGTTTTTTCCGATGATGCAGTAATCGTTTTGCTGGAGTCGCTGGAGGGTCTGGTCGATGGCTCTCGAGGCGCCGCACGAGGAGGCAAAGCCTTTGGGGACTGAGGTCTCCTGGCTCAAGGACCAGGTCCAGGTAATTGGAGAATTGATAGATAAGCCACAGAGGTACAGTCTGTTCATGGTTCTGGTGGCGAAGTTAAGCGGGGGGGCGTGACCACATACCACCCACAACCCCCCCCCGATCCCCCCCCACCCCCACCCCCCCCCCCCTCCTCCCCCCACCCACACACCTCAACGCGACACACCCGCCAACCGCCCTCCCCCCCCATATTGTTCCACACCCCCCCCTCACCCCGAAATCCCACCCCCTCCAACCCCATCCACCCCCCTACCCCACCGCCGCAGTTCGCTGCCTCTATATTGAGAGATATTGGAAAGTGTTTACATACCTGGGTAGCGCATAGGTCCATTATGACAGTGATGGGGAATGTAAAAGAAGTTTACGACGGTATGGGCATAGCCCACGGTATTTTTTGTGATGGGCTCGTCAGCGGGTGAGCAATTGTGGCGGTGTGCGGTACCTGTGCAGGGGACCAAAGATCGGTATCTTCAGAATCGCTGGATGATCCCTGTTTTACTAAGTGTATGGTTGTGAGACAGGGACCCCACTACATGTGACTTGAAAGAGGACGAAGTCAATGCTTGGTAATAAGTGTCTTCGCCAGAATCATGGGTATTACGATGGGTTATGATGACGTGTTGTCAACAAAATCATGCGATTAGCAAACGTGAGACTGATCGATGGCCTATTAACCTGATAGTACCCGTCAGCGCACAAACAACTTCGGCCTATGCGGCATGTGGCACGAGTACCCTGAAACCGAGAGCTGTTCCCAATCGGTATTGTATCGTAAGAGAGACAATCGGAGTGAGGAGGCCAAATGGGGTGCGCCCTACACAAAGCTACGTGGTGCTGCGGGCAAGTTGATGTTTGCTGGTCGCAGATGCGGCTTGGGTGATGGGAGAAGGAGCCCTGCATGGGAACTCGGCTCGTGGGGACCGCAGCGGGCAAAGTGGACGTCGTAGGTGAGGGCGAGGCATACGCGCCCCACGGCGTATGCCCCACGGAGTGATTGATTGATTATAAGGGGGGAACAAGGTGGCAGACTTTTATGCTATGCAATTGTCGATATGTGATTAATGAATCCCATACAAATTCATATGCAAAGAGCATTGACAGTATAGGACCTTACTGCAGAGCAGAAACTTTAGCAAAACTTCTATCGCGTTTTTCTCAAAAATATAGTTATACAATGAAACATAAAATTCATCTCTGCTTTTATTTTGGCACGATTTTTCATGGAAACTTTACGACACTATAAAATCAACAATAGCGTAGAAAAATGCTGTTCGAGTTTGTTTTGTCTTTAAAGGTCTTAGTTTGATAGATGGGAACATTTTCCTTAACAATGTTCATGTTTTTTTTTTAACAATAAAATTTTTTTTTATTTTTTTTTTTTTTAAACAATAAAAAAAAATCTATATTGTTTTATCGAACAAATTGTTGGCAAGAAAATAACAATGATTATTATATCCCTTAAAACCAATACACGCTGGAGCGTGAGCCTATTAGAATATCCTGAACGTTCGTGTTTAGTCATGTCAAAGGAATATGTCGAACCCTACAACAGGCTGGCGGAAATGAAAAAAAATATGCACAAGGGGGTATAGGGGGGCGAACCCCCCCCAGACTGACGTTAGGGTGGAGAAATTTTACACTTAGGTAATCGAAATCCTGCGACACGTACTCAGGGGAGGAATGGATTTCTGTTTAACAGATTGGATATAGTATAAACTTTCTCTATGATCTTCCGTCACAACAAATCAGCACTCTCTTTGCGGATAGATATAAGGGTTTTGAATAGGAAGGAGAATCCGAGTTGAGTGTATAGGAGATATGAAAATTACACTACCTAACCCACCTTTTGATTACTAACCTAACCTAATCTAACTAACCTTAAGCGATATCCTCCAAACTAAACCAAATCTGACATCAAAAAAGTGTCCGCGGCAAAGGGGAAGAACCGAGGGAGGCAGGTCCACAAGAGTGAAATAAGAAGAGGGAGGCGCACGTAAGAACTTGGTTCTCTTCGACCTCTCTAAGCTCTGATGATCAATGGCATTAGTCTCAAAAATAAGATTTGGTCATAGAAAAACTCATAGAATGTTTCCTAGAAGCCAATAAAGGTAACAGAAACCTCACTCCCAATGTGTAGAGAATCTGGTCCTTGAGTAAAAATGTACCTTAAGTGATCTACCAGGCACCTTAACCTAATTCCATATAAGCATGCAACAACCTGAAACAAAAGAAACTAGTGCAAATAAGCAAGCAGTTAAGTCCTCACCGTGATATGCCCTTGGGGGTACATTACACTGGGTCAATTACCCGCGAGTGTTGTTTTTCTACCGGGGTAAATATGGACCACAAAAACTGAGCATTGATCATACGAAAATGGACAAGATGAGCATTTCTGATATGTTCATGTTAAAGTAGAGGAAAAGCACTTTATATACACTTATTTACAAGAATGTACTCAGTCTCGTATTTGAATCCCATGAAAGTTTGTCAAATCAGCTGATTTTGTAAACAAACTTTGCCGCAACTTTTTTATGCTGTCATTTTACTCATTTTCTATTTTGTTTCCTGGGTTCAGCTACATATCGATATTTATATTCATATTAATACTAGAAATGTTAAAATGGTTGTTTTACTACATGGGATATTCAAAACGGTTACACTCTTATTTATATAGAAACAAACACCAAAGCAAAGATGGCAGTCCGAATAGAACCGGTCCGTTGGAAGGACCGGGTTACCCCGGTCGACACTACAGTGGGCGCCGTAGATACTGGGGCCCCTCACCCACGCGTAGCGCATTTGAAGGGCACCAGTAAATATTGCCAAACCACCCTCTATGGTTAGATTTGGCATATTTTGATGACATGTGGCACCACTGTAGGCTCTAGTCTACCCCCTGGAGGTGATACGTGAGTCAGTAGCTCATCAGTTTTCAGAGTGGGAGGACGTTTGTTCCGCCGAGTGATCACAAGCTGGCGGCTATTTTCTCACCCCACCTTTGTACCCAGCTGTGTCCACAACCAGTGAACAGACATGGGCCCTACCCTGCTCAGTGGGTGTGGAGAAGGCTCGTATACTTGCCTTACGTGAGGAAAATGTGCCTGTCAGTGAGATAATGCGTCGTACAGGTGGTGGCAGGTCCACCATTCAGCGGCTGTGTAAGGAGACCAGGGCCTACCACCAACAGTTGTTCCTCAGTATAAGAAACAACCTGGGCGTAAGAGAAAAACTTCACAGCTTACAGACGAACTCCTAAAGCTTGTAGTGACTCGGAATCCAAGATTAACTTTAAAAGAACTAAAATCCATGTACCCAGAGCTGCTAAAAGACGTCGCCATCCAAAAGTTACAGAACAGCCTCAAACACCATCTTGACTTTCGAAGCAGGGTAGCCGCCCTAAAACCGTTACTGACTGACAAAATGCGCCGCAAACGACTCACATTTGCAAAACAACATAAGAACTGGAGTGTAGAACAGCGGAAAGGAGTACAGGGAAGTCCCGAAGATACGAGCAGTTAGGTTCCACCTGGCTACTCGTATAGCAAAATCTCGTATATCTCTCGGCTGGTCATCGAAATACATAACTAATGGTAAAATATAGGTTTGGTTCCAGGACCCCATCAAAGACATGTTTTTCAAGCTAAAATAAACTGTAGTGGTCCCAAGGTTGGGGCCGCACACCTGGCTAATTACCCCTAAAGGTCAGGCCGCACACCTGGCTAATTACCCTTCAGGTCACGCCTTGCTTGGGGTGACCTGACTGGGGTCAACCAAAATCCCCCTTTGTCCAGCCCGGGAGTCCTGTATTCAGTCAGTTACCCACCAACCACTACAGTGAGAGGACCACCACTCCTCCTCTCCCTGTGTTCCTCTCACTGTGGTGGTTGGTGGGTAACTGCCTGAATACAAGACTCCCGGGCTGGACAAAGGGGGATTTTGGTAGACCCCAGTCAGGTCACCCCAAGCAAGGAGTGATCTGAAGGGTAATTAGCCAGGTGTGCGGCCCCAACCTTGGGACCACTACAAAACTATACCAAACACACAGCGTCTATATTACCATTTTGAACTTGGTAATTTTACTCACCCCAGTTTGAGTGTCGTAGCATTGGATTTTCGATCTCGTATATTGAAAATAGACCCTAATTTACTCAGCTCGTATCATTGATTTCTCGTATACCGAATGCTCGTATAACGGGACTTCCCTGTATTATGGTTCGATAAGAGTAACTTTTAGTAGTTACTTCCCACCGACTTCATGTGCGGCGGCCGCTGAAGTGAAACAGATACGACCTCAGACACACAATAAGCTACTGCTACCGACTCCCGTATCACCTCCAGGGGGTACACTAGAGCCTACAGGGTTGCCACATGTCATCGAAATATACCAAATCTAACCATAGAGGGTGGTTTGGCAACATTTATTGGGGCCCTTCAAATGCACTACGCATGGGTGAGGGGCCCCAGTATTTACGGCGCCCACTGTATGTAAGTAAGGTAAAGATGGGAGCCTACGCTAAGCTGCGCGTGGCATGCGGTGCTCCTGTCCGTGGCATTAGCCCTTAGAGCCTGTGGTGGGTGAGGACCCGTTACCCCGGGACACAGGGCTAGTGTGACTCCCGGGTTACCACAGTTACCTTCCCCAGGTTACCCCGGGTACCCATTTATCAACCCCGAAAGGAAGTAAGAACAGCTGGGTGGGCTGGTCACCGGCTTGCCCTGGCCGGGATGGAACCAGGGCCCACAGATTGGTAGCCAGGCACGCCAGCCACTGCACCACGGAGGCGACACTGTATGTAGTATTAATTAATATATAGTGATTTCCGCCAAACACGAGAGCTACGAAAACACAAGATTCATTCAAAACACGTTAACCCCTTGAGGCCCAGAACGTAATTTCCATTGTAATTTGGGTACCATTAGATAATTGTTAGTGACTATAAGCAATGTTTTATAGCTATGACCTGTTTAGTATCCTTGTACACTAACTAATTTGGTATATTCAGTTACTTTTCGTAATTTGATGGCTCGACAACAGACAATTGTTTATAACCCAGGAAAGATCTGGGCGTGAAGGGGTAATAAATAGGGAACAATGATAAGTCTGTGAGACCAATCGCTCGCTACCAAGGACGCCCGTTTCACTTTTTTTTTTAAACCGGCAAAAACGCCTGAAATTGAAATGCCAAATTTTTTACCGGCAAATAATTTAAAGCCAAAAATTTGAATGGCATAAATTTTAATGCCAAAAAATATAATGCCAAATATTTAATCGCCAAAAAATGTATAGACAAAAATTTTAATGCCAAAAAATTGAAAGCCAAAATTTTTTAAGAAATTCTAACATCAAAACATTGAAAGCCAAAAATTTGAACTCCAAAAATTTTAATGCCAAAATATTTTAACAGGTTTCCGGAAAATACAAATATCTCCATCTGAAAAAGCAACATTTTTAGGCCAGGAAAAACTAGTCAGTGTCTCAGAAAATGACCTCGTCCATTTTTACCTGCAAGACTTTTTTTTTTTTTTTTTTTTTTTTTTTTTTTTTTTTTTTTTTTTTTTTTTTGGTAGGCTTTGGAGGTTCACTTGAGGGTTCTGAGGTTGGTCCTCACCCGTTGGTGGCGCAGGCAGGTTTCTTATAGTGACGCCTGTGAGGCTCATGCCGCCCCCCTGTGTCCTCCGATGCACTCACAGTCGAAGGTAGAGTTGATAGGCAGGACATGTGGGTGTTCTTAGGCCACTCGACGGTGCAGAAAGGTTTTGGGTTTCTTCAGGGATCGAACTCGGGTCACCGAGAACGCCAGTCGGAAACTCTAACCACTCCGCTACCGCCTCCCACCTATGCGTAACACTTATTATAACGACTCCTTATTCTTCAGGCAACTTGAGAGATCCTTAAAGTCAGTCTTCACCGCCTGGGGAGTATAATGATGCAGTTCCATTAATGTCATGGAGTATTTCCGCTTGTGTGGCTCCATACCTTGCCTTACTTGTCTTACTGACCAAAGACACAAAGACCAAAGCAGGGTGTGGGCCCCGCAGGCAGGAGCAGAGTGTCAGGGCAGCGCGTGGCTCTCTGTGTGCTGACTGTCACCACTGTTGCAGGTGCTGAGGTCACAGTCCAAGCCGGCTGCTCCGCCCGGCACTGACCCGGCTCGCCCCGGCATCCCCGAGGGTTCCCGCAGGACCGGCGGTCGCGTGTGTTGGCCAGAATCTTGCTGCGGTGGAGGCTGTGGGGCCGAGCAGCAGCATGAGTGGCCGGGAGCAGCAGGATCAGTCTGCCTCAGGGTGGGGAGGCACAGGGGTGATGGCAAGAATCACCTGGAGGCAGGCAGCTCAGGCCACAAGGCAGACAGTGAACTGAAGTGTCAAAGTTGTTGTAAAACTTTTAAATGCAAGAGTAAGCTTGAGGCACATTCCCTGACACACAGTGGTGTTAAGAACTATGAATGTCTCGAGTGTGGGAAATGTTTTACTCAAAAGTCATCCCTTACCACACACACCCTGACACACAGTGGTGTTAAGAACTATGAATGCCTCGAGTGTGGGAAAAGATTTACTAGAAAGTCAAACCTCACCAGACACACCCTGACACACAGCGGTGTTAAGAACTATGAATGCCTCGAGTGTGGGAAAATATTTACTACAAAGTCAAACCTCACCACACACACCCTGACACACAGTGGTGTTAAGAACTATGGATGCCTCGAGTGTGGGAAATGTTTTACTCAAAAGTCATCCCTTACCACACACACCCTGACACCCAGCGGTGTTAAGAACTATGAATGCCTCGAGTGTGGGAAAATATTTACTACAAAGTCAGACCTCACCAGACACACCCTGATACACAGTGGTGTTAAGAACTATGAATGCCTGGAGTGTGGGAAAAGATTTTATAAACCCGTTTCAACTCAAGAACACACCTGAGACACACTGGCTATAAGAAATTCAAGTGTGATGTTTGTAGCAAGGTTTTTTTACAAAGAGTGAAAATTACCAGGCACGTGAGATCCACTTTGAAGGTGGGTGTTTGTCGTGGACAAGTGTGGGCCGTGAC
>JACEEZ010018903.1:42474-68385 GCA_016584305.1 Chionoecetes opilio | reverse complement strand
GGCGGGCCCCCCCTGTACGAGTTTTGCCGTTTTGGCCTGACCTGGCCTGGCTCCGATCGACCGGAAGTGGTGTAATAAACAATTGTTAGACAAAAAAAAGCCAAAATACGTCGGAAATGCAATTTAATGATGGAAAATGTTGTTCGAAATATGTTTAAAGTAAATTTGAAAAAGTTGATTTTTTCCCGAAAAATGTCAACTTTGACCTCAATTCGCGACCTCTAAATATTAATATTTTTTAAAATCCTTTTGCACACATTATTTTGTACGGGAATGAAACCAGAAAACCACCCGCAGACCTAAAAATCGGATAAAATAAAATTCACTATATGGCTAAGTGCCACCCTAATATATATATATATATATATATATATAATTATATATATATATATATATATATATAATATATATATATATATATATATATATATATATAATATATAAATATATATATATATATATATATATATATATATATTATATATATATATATATATATATATATATATATATATATATATCAC
Source organism: Chionoecetes opilio (assembly GCA_016584305.1). Classification (NCBI taxonomy): domain Eukaryota; kingdom Metazoa; phylum Arthropoda; class Malacostraca; order Decapoda; family Majidae; genus Chionoecetes; species Chionoecetes opilio. Next base: position 67,861 of record JACEEZ010018903.1, on the reverse strand, counting down.
CGTGTGTCACCTTAGTTAAGGGTGATTTAGGGTGTTGAGGTGACAGGGAGACGTAGCAGCGGCCACGCCATAACACTAATAGTCACTATTTTAAACAATACACACCTTCTACCACTAAATCACTAGCAACACAGGCTCCCTCCTTATATATCTTAATATCTGATACATCAAAACTCCTTAAAACCCAAGCATTCCAAAATAAAATGAGAAAATAATACAATGGGGAGTTTTCAAAGCTAAGCCGCCAGATGTCCCTCGCGCATCTCACATCCTCAGCACTTTCAGGCTGAATGATCTATCATTTACCGTAAATTCCCTGTACTTCTTTGGGACATCAGAATTACCCTTCAATACAACAACTGAAACAGTTCTTAATAAAAAATGTAGTTTATCATTTTATTTGTCTGCACTTGGTGAAAATATTGGCAAAACAATTGAATATTTGAAAACTCAATCTTTAAAAATCGTCTTTTCATAAAAAAACACAAGTTCAAGCAGAATGAGGCTTCAGGAAATATCTACTTGTACGTAAGCATTCACTGAGTACCTGTTTTGGGTGTATATGTCTCTCTTGCAACGAACATTTAACCAAGAAGTAATTTAAGTGCTTGGCACCTCAACGAACAGTCCGGGATGGAAGACAGTTGAGAGCGTTTGTTTACTATTTCCGTCTCGAAAAACGAAAGTCTCCTTTATGTGGGAGCGGATGCCACGAATATTCCAGTAGAGGATAGAGAGTGTGATGAGATAAGCGGGTGATAATAGTTAGGATGACAGTTTCTGGTATTGAGGAGTTAGGAGTATCAGAGATATGAGCTGTGAGGTAAGGAGCGGGGGCGCTGTGCTGAGTTCCTACCCGTGTGGTGTCTACAGGAAAGTGGATGATAACAGATCCTGCCGGCGGGATGGTTTCTGTGGAGATGCTGAACGCCACACTCTGTTTTGGTTAAATGTTCGTCGCAAGACAGACAGACACACCCAAAACAGGTACTCAGTTACTCAGTGAATGCTTACATACAAGTAGATATTTCCTGAAGCCTCATTCTGCTTGAACTTGTGTTTTTTTATGAAAAGACGATTTTTAAAGATTGAGTTTTCAAATATTCAATTGTTTTGCCAATATTTTCACCAAGTGCAGACAAATAAAATGATAAACTACATTTTTTATTAAGAACTGTTTCAGTTGTTGTATTGAAGGGTAATTCTGATGTCCCAAAGAAGTACAGAGAATTTACGGTAAATGATAGATCATTCAGCCTGAAAGTGCTGAGGATGTGAGAGCCTGAGAGACAGGCTTGAGCGTGAGCTTATTAGAAAACTCCCCATTATGTTGAGTTGACAATTCGAGCGGCGATAAGCGGTCTGGCATGCCATTATTGCCCGCAAATTTTTTTCACAGACGGTGAGAGAAAACTTCAATATTTTAGGGATAACTCATCACTTTACGGGAGACTTTTTCTTCCTTTTTATCTCATTTTGAGGTGATTATAATGTCTCATGATGCTGCTGCTGCTGCTGCGGCCGTGCTGCCAGGCGTGGATGAGCGCATAGAAAGTATTTTCATATCTTTACTCATATGTATGAATAATAGCCATTAAAATGCGATTAAATGTCTACATTCACCTAGAATAATTATATTTCATAACATACCAAGCAGTAATGAGCGAGCCTGGATACTTACTACCTCTCCTAATACCAGTCCCGTGCAGGCGTGGGCGAGTGTGCCAAATCCCTGATGTAGCGCCAGTCACTGTTTACCTCCCAACACAGTCTGGTTGTGTTTGTGATTATTTCTCATTTATTTCACAATGTGTAGGAGGGAACCAAATCCCTGATGCAGCCCCAGTCACTGTTTACCTCCCAACACAGCTACACGCTCTGGTTGGGTTTGTGATTATTTCTCATTTATTTCACAATTTTTCATGTGTTTTTCCTATATTTTCACACCCTTGGGAAAATACACTGGCACTAACGGACACTCGGCTTTAACGGACTACTTCTCCCCCCTTTTAGTCCGTTAAAACGAGGGTCCACTGTATATATACGTTGGCGTATTTTGTGCAGGCTAGGAAAAAGTAACATTTAACACTTTGTAGCTCCTCCCACTTCTTTTGAGTGCACAACTGCTTGCTACAAGTTACTTCTCGCCTGTCAGAAAGTCATGTTTTACTCTTTTGGGTGTGGGTGGAGCCTTCAAGGTCCTGGGGAATCAGAGCGGGCGTACCCTGCATTCTTATCTGACATGACCCCGTAAATGTTGATGTTTTCCATGAATTCTCATCCTTTTCAGTATTCATAGCACGAAGACCATATGCACATAATACTGTTTGCAGTTAGGTGTAGATATGATACTTTGATGGCATGTATACAGCTACATATGGAAGTAGCAGCTCGTGAATAATTAAATCCTCCAGCGACATCTGAAATCTTGTCCGCATACTCGTCATGCATACACACCGTCGGAATCTCCGTTGATGTTCTTGGCTAGAGCGGCAAAACTGTTGTATTTTTGCTGGAGTAGAATCAAATACTTCAATATTTTCATGAGTGATATTACAATTGCAATAGAAATGTAATATAGTTGTTATACACTAAAACCCTTATAACTCGGCATTGTATAACTCGGCATTGTATAACTCGGCATTTGATATAACTGGGCAAGGCAAAGACAGTCAGCAAAAAATTATGTATCTTGTCATGTTGCCTTCTTATAACTGCATCTCTTGGTTTACACTGGGCATATCATGCCCTCACAACCTCTTGTTTGAACACGTATACAGAAAGTCGGCAAAAAAAAGATGTATCTTGGCATGTTGCCTTCTTATAACTGCATCTCTTTGCTTACACTGGGCATATCCTCAGTGGCATAAGTGTCAGCCTAGGCGCTGGTACCCGGCCTTGCTCTGTAGCCCAGTGCTTGGCCGTGTCACACGCTCCCTGTTTCCGGCATCTTTTGGTATTTTGCTACCATTGGATGCCTGACACCGGCATCTCTTGGCAGCAAATGTGGAGTGGCGTATGATGGTCCTCCTGCCACCAGTGCTGACATCTTTGTTTACATCTTGGAGCAGCCCACGCTAGACTTGTACCAACTACAGGTTGCCAGACCTGCCTCTCCAATACCTCGCATAGACGTATTTTACGGCTTATAACTTATACGACGCTGCATCTCGGAAGACTTACTCCGATTTTGGAAAGAAATTTCTAAGGAAAAATAAATAGAAATAAACATATTTTCTCGTAAAATTTCCATTTTGTTCTGTGTAGGCTTTTTGTTGTGAGCTTTGGCGGTCAGTATAGCATTATCTTAGGCTTAGTATAGCTTGTGTGTAGTGTTGTTTTGTTTTGTTTCCTTCTGTTTGTGTTTTTCTGTACAGGAGCAGCCGGTGCCAAGGCCTGGCCTATGAAGGATAGGCCACCTGTAATATCAAGATCAAGATCAAGTATCTCTTCGTACTAGGTCCTCTCATCTCCTCCTCTTCCTCCTCCTCCTCTCCTCTCCTCTAGTGTAAGCCGAAGCCATCACCCCGGGAGGTGGGTCACAAACCCCCGGCTAACACCCGGTACCCATTCACTGCTGGGTGGACAGGGGCTCTGGGCATTTTCAAGGTATACAAAATTTTGAATTTTTACCCATATCAGGAGTGCATTTGCATAACTCGGCAAGGCCAGAGCCCCTATCGTGCCGAGTTATAAGTTTTTTTTTTGGTTGTATGTCATATCACACCAAAGAGAGTCTTTTAGAAGCCCCATCGCAGGGCATGAATACCAACATTTCCTCAGTCTCTCTCGGCTCCAACACGATGTTGAGCCTCTCCAGACTCCACCACGACCAAGTGCCAACCTAAGACAAGATTCACGAGGAATAGGAGGCTGCGGCGTTCCACAGCCACAGATATCCTGGCAGTTATCAACACCACTCCATCATGTTGAGATGAAGGAGGCATTTACTACGTTAATACGCGAATACTATCAACCTAAGAGGGTGGTCAAGGGGTCAGGTGCATTAATTGGAGGATGAATCACAACCAGCATTCATGGAGCTTTATGCAAAGAATAATTGGTATATAAGGACACGTAGATGTAGGTACAGGACGTACACACACGTCCATGTAACCATTAATTAAGGATTCTCCACGCACATCGGGAAATGGCTCTTACAAATAAATATTCGAATAACGTTTTCATGGCGCCCTAACCTTTTCAGTTTGATATCAAGTCCATCTATAAGTTAGAAAACGATACTAGGCCATTCTAAGTGCTCAAAACAATTAGATATCGATGTGTAGTACTGACAATCACGGTATAGACATTATTTTTACCATTGCATGAAATTCAATTAATATACTGACAAAAATGTGAAAGAAAAGTATTGTCTGGCACTTCAGTTTTCCTACACAGGACCATTCAGAAGCCCAGGGCTATGATAGTATAGGGGTAATGATAGTATATTTATACTATATTCATTTATTCATTTATTTAATTTTTATAATATACAAGTGTATTAATAGTGTGTGTATAGTATATATATATATATATATATATATATATATATATATATATATATATATATATATATATATATATATATATATATATATATATATATATATATTATATATATATATATATATAATATATATATATATATATATATATATATATATATATATATATTAGGGCCTATTATTAGGGTGTCTCTTATTTGACAATTTCCGAATGACAACCGGGCCGGGCAGTCATATTGATGCCTTTACTCTAAATGACAACCGGGCTGGGCAGTCATATTGATGCCTTTACTCTAAATGACAACCGGGCCGGGCAGTCATATTGATGCCTTTACTCTAAATGACAACCGGGCTGGTCAGTCATATCGATGCCTTTACTCTAAATGACAACCGGGCTTGTCAGTCATATCGATGCCTTTACTCTAAATGACAACCGGGCTTGTCAGTCATATCGATGCCTTTACTCTAAATGACAACCGGGCTGGTCAGTCATATCGATGCCTGTGTTGCCTGGAGCCTGGAGCAGGACAGTCATATTGATGCCTGTGTTGCCTAGAGCCTGGAGCAGGACAGTCATATCGATGCCTGTGTTGCCTGGAGCCTGGAGCAGGACAGTCATATTGATGCCTGTGTTGCCTAGAGCCTGGAGCAGGACAGTCATATCGATGCCTGTGTTGCCTGGAGCCTGGAGCAGGACAGTCATATTGATGCCTGTGTTGCCTAGAGCCTGGAGCAGGACAGTCATATTGATGCCTGTGTTGCCTGGAGCCTGGAGCAGGACAGTCATATTGATGCCTGTGTTGCCTGGAGCCTGGAGCAGGACAGTCATATTGATGCCTGTGTTGCCTGGAGCCTGGAGCAGGACAGTCATATTGATGCCTGTGTTGCCTGGAGCCTGGAGCAGGACAGTCATATTGATGCCTGTATTGCCTGGACCCTGGAGCAGGACAGTCATATTGATGCCTGTGTTGCCTGGAGCCTGGAGCAGGACAGTCATATTGATGCCTGTGTTGCCTGGAGCCTGGAGCAGGACAGTCATATTGATGCCTGTATTGCCTGGACCCTGGAGCAGGACAGTCATATTGATGCCTGTGTTGCCTGGAGCCTGGAGCAGGACAGTCATATTGATGCCTGTATTGCCTGGACCCTGGAGCAGGACAGTCATATTGATGCCTGTGTTGCCTGGAGCCTGGAGCAGGACAGTCATATTGATGCCTGTGTTGCCTGGAGCCTGGAGCAGGACAGTCATATTGATGCCTGTATTGCCTGGACCTGGAGCAGGACAGTCATATTGATGCCTGTGTTGCCTAGAGCCTGGAGCAGGACAGTCATATCGATGCCTGTGTTGCCTGGAGCCTGGAGCAGGACAGTCATATTGATGCCTGTGTTGCCTGGAGCCTGGAGCAGGACAGTCATATTGATGCCTGTGTTGCCTGGACCCTGGAGCAGGACAGTCATATTGATGCCTGTATTGCCTGGAGCCTGGAGCAGGACAGTCATATTGATGCCTGTGTTGCCTGGAGCCTGGAGCAGGACAGTCATATTGATGCCTGTGTTGCCTGGAGCCTGGAGCAGGTCAGTCATATTGATGCCTGTGTTGCCTGGAGCCTGGAGCAGGACAGTCATATTGATGCCTGTGTTGCCTGGAGCCTGGAGCAGGACAGTCATATTGATGCCTGTGTTGCCTGGAGCCTGGAGCAGGTCAGTCATATTGATGCCTGTGTTGCCTGGAGCCTGGAGCAGGTCAGTCATATTGATGCCTGTGTTGCCTGGAGCCTGGAGCAGGACAGTCATATTGATGCCTGTGTTGCCTGGAGCCTGGAGCAGGACAGTCATATTGATGCCTGTATTGCCTGGAGCCTGGAGCAGGTCAGTCATATTGATGCCTGTGTTGCCTGGAGCCTGGAGCAGGACAGTCATATTGATGCCTGTGTTGCCTGGAGCCTGGAGCAGGACAGTCATATTGATGTCTGTGTTGCCTGGAGCCTGGAGCAGGACAGTCATATCGATGCCTGTGTTGCCTGGAGCCTGGAGCAGGTCAGTCATATCGATGCCTGTGTTGCCTGGAGCCTGGAGCAGGTCAGTCATATTGATGCCTGTGTTGCCTGGAGCCTGGAGCAGGACAGTCATATTGATGCCTGTGTTGCATGGAGCCTGGAGCAGGACAGTCATATTGATGCCTGTGTTGCCTGGAGCCTGGAGCAGGACAGTCATATCGATGCCTGTGTTGCCTGGAGCCTGGAGCAGGTCAGTCATATTGATGCCTGTGTTGCCTGGAGCCTGGAGCAGGACAGTCATATCGATGCCTGTGTTGCCTGGAGCCTGGAGCAGGTCAGTCATATTGATGCCTGTGTTGCCTGGAGCCTGGAGCAGGTCAGTCATATTGATGCCTGTTTTGCCTGGAGCCTGGAGCAGGTCAGTCATATTGATGCCTGTGTTGCCTGGAGCCTGGAGCAGGTCAGTCATATTGATGCCTGTGTTGCCTGGAGCCTGGAGCAGGTCAGTCATATTGATGCCTGTGTTGCCTGGAGCCTGGAGCAGGTCAGTCATATTGATGCCTGTGTTGCCTGGAACCTGGAGCAGGACAGTCATATTGATGCCTGTGTTGCCTAGAGCCTGGAGCAGGTCAGTCATATTGATGCCTGTGTTGCCTGGAGCCTGGAGCAGGACAGTCATATCGATGCCTGTGTTGCCTGGAGCCTGGAGCAGGACAGTCATATTGATGCCTGTGTTGCCTGGAGCCTGGAGCAGGACAGTCATATCGATGCCTGTGTTGCCTGGAGCCTGGAGCAGGTCAGTCATATTGATGCCTGTGTTGCATGGAGCCTGGAGCAGGACAGTCATATTGATGCCTGTATTGCCTGGAGCCTGGAGCAGGTCAGTCATATTGATGCCTGTGTTGCCTGGAGCCTGGAGCAGGACAGTCATATTGATGCCTGTGTTGCCTGGAGCCTGGAGCAGGACAGTCATATTGATGCCTGTGTTGCCTGGGGCCTGGAGCAGGACAGTCATATTGATGCCTGTGTTGCCTGGAGCCTGGAGCAGGACAGTCATATTGATGCCTGTGTTGCCTGGAGCCTGGAGCAGGACAGTCATATTGATGCCTGTGTTGCCTGGAGCCTGGAGCAGGACAGTCATATTGATGCCTGTGTTGCCTGGAGCCTGGAGCAGGTCAGTCATATTGATGCCTGTGTTGCCTGGAGCCTGGAGCAGGTCAGTCATATTGATGCCTGTGTTGCCTGGAGCCTGGAGCAGGACAGTCATATTGATGCCTGTGTTGCCTGGAGCCTGGAGCAGGACAGTCATATTGATGCCTGTGTTGCCTGGGGCCTGGAGCAGGACAGTCATATTGATGCCTGTGTTGCCTGGAGCCTGGAGCAGGACAGTCATATTGATGCCTGTGTTGCCTGGAGCCTGGAGCAGGACAGTCATATGATGCCTGTGTTGCCTGGAGCCTGGAGCAGGACAGTCATATTGATGCCTGTGTTACCTGGAGCCTGGAGCAGGTCAGTCATATTGATGCCTGTGTTGCCTGGAGCCTGGAGCAGGTCAGTCATATTGATGCCTGTGTTGCCTGGAGCCTGGAGCAGGTCAGTCATATTGATGCCTGTGTTGCCTGGAGCCTGGAGCAGGTCAGTCATATTGATGCCTGTGTTGCCTGGAGCCTGGAGCAGGACAGTCATATTGATGCCTGTGTTGCCTGGAGCCTGGAGCAGGACAGTCATATTGATGCCTGTGTTGCCTGGAGCCTGGAGCAGGACAGTCATATTGATGCCTGTGTTGACTGGAGCCTGGAGCAGGACAGTCATATTGATGCCTGTGTTGCCTGGAGCCTGGAGCAGGACAGTCATATTGATGCCTGTGTTGCCTGGAGCCTGGAGCAGGTCAGTCATATTGATGCCTGTGTTGCCTGGAGCCTGGAGCAGGTCAGTCATATTGATGCCTGTGTTGCCTGGAGCCTGGAGCAGGTCAGTCATATTGATGCCTGTGTTGCCTGGAGCCTGGAGCAGGTCAGTCATATTGATGCCTGTGTTGCCTGGAGCAGGACAGTCATATCGATGCCTGTGTTGCCTGTAGCCTGGAGCAGGTCAGTCATATTGATGCCTGTGTTGCCTGGAGCCTGGAGCAGGACAGTCATATTGATGCCTGTGTTGCCTGGAGCCTGGAGCAGGTCAGTCATATTGATGCCTGTGTTGCCTGGAGCCTGGAGCAGGACAGTCATATTGATGCCTGTGTTGCCTGGAGCCTGGAGCAGGACAGTCATATTGATGCCTGTGTTGCCTGGAGCCTGGAGCAGGACAGTCATATTGATGCCTGTGTTGCCTGGAGCCTGGAGCAGGTCAGTCATATTGATGCCTGTGTTGCCTGGAGCAGGTCAGTCATATCGATGCCTCTGTTGCCTGGAGCCTGGAGCAGGTCAGTCATATTGACAGTGGTGGGCAGCGATAAAGTTTGCGATAAAGCGATAAATTTTTCCGCTAAGTCCTATAACGATAAAGCGATAAATTTCCAAAATACCTTAAAGCGATAAGCGATAAATCCTGCGATAAATCCAAAAATACTCTATTTTTGCTACTATGCCATTAAAAAACCTCTTTTTTACACTTAAAACACCATATATTACTTAATAAAAGACTAAAGGACCCGAAATTAACATTTTATTACTTTATAACAACATTTAATGAAGACAAATTAACAAAACTATCACAGCACAAACACAAATACAACAATTTAAAACATCTCCTCATCCTCCTCATCCACCCCCCTTGGCACCTTGAACTTCTGCTTGAGGAGGTGGAGGTTTCCCTTCAGAAACACCAGGTACTCAAAGTTGTCCTCACTGAGGCATGCCCTCTTTGGCCTCAGGACGTCCCCAGCTGTGCTGAATAATCGCTCCACTGCTGCTGAGCTTGGGATCCCAGTGTTGTACTTGATGAAGAGGGTCACCCACTGGTCCCTATACTTTGCTGGGAAGTGCGACTTCTTCAGTGTTGCCTGCAACAATTACAAATATTTAATTTATATTATCGCAATATTACATTTGTTAGCGCAATTTTTCGCAACATTTTATCGCAACATTACTTTTGCTAGTAGGGTAAGAACAAAGCAATAAGTTTTAAGCACAATAGTCGTATTCCCTCCTTGCTCCTCTTCCAAGCCAGCAGCTCCTTCTTGATGTCCTCTTCCAGGTCGTCCTCCTGGTCAGCCTGGGTTGTGTCACACAGCTCTGCAAATGGGTCAGCGCTGACCTTCTCATGCTCCTCCATTGCCTCCATTGACCTTGGAAGAAGTGTCTGGTGCGTTCTTAGACTTGATCACGTGGGACAACTTGTAATAGTTTGTCAGAGCGGCCATCTTGTCTTTGATGGTCTGCAGCTCCTGGCTCGAAATACTGCAGCCACCCGCAATCACAACGCCCTACCTGGTCACTGGCCTGGGTGCCGGGGCGGCTTGTCCTCTGGCTCACTGCCCAGGGACATGAGGGAGCTCGAGCGGGAGATGGTGGGAATGTCCACAGATCCCGAACTCCCGGAAATGTTCCGCCCCTTTCCTGAGTCACATCACTGCTGCTGGCCTCCACGCGAAAAAGCCCTCCACTGTCCTCTTGCCTGACATCTTGACACTCACAATCACTAAATTCACTATTCTCGAACAATGAAGCGCGCCCGCCGCGACACAAATTTAAATTTAACGCAATATAAAACGCAAAAATCTAAACGATTTCCTGAAAAGGAAAAGTTAAAACACAAAATCACGCGACGTTCGTACGAACGGGAGGCACGCGCGAGGCGCCCTCAAAACGCAAAAATATATAAAACTAATTATATTAATTAGATATTTAGTTAAGATAGCAATATACAATAGAATTAAGTATATATAAGTTATAACCACAAAGAAGCTTTGGATCGCTGGTACCCACAATGAAACACAGAGCTGAGATCAGATGCGTCCAGTTTGGGGGCTATTCAAAGAACTGACAACAGAAGCGGGGCCGCCAGGCGCTGGCCGCATCTGTTTGGGCCGCGTAACAATGAAGCCGTAACCTCCCGCCGTAACGGTTTTTTCGTCTTTTACTTTTATCGCTGGATTTATCGCGGGAAATTGAAAGCGATAAATTTTAAAGCGATAAGTTTTTCCGGTCTTGCGAAAAAACGATAAGCGGTTAAATTTTCGGTTAAAGCGATATTATCGCTTTATCGCATTATCGCTTTAACTTATCGCAACGCCCACGACTGCATATGATGCCTGTGTTGCCTGGTGCTGGAGCAGGACAGTCATATTGATGCCTGTGTTGCCTGGAGCCTGGAGCAGGTCAGTCATATTGATGCCTGTGTTGCCTGGAGCCTGGAGCAGGACAATCATATTGATGCCTGTGTTGCCTGGAGCCCTGGAGCAGGACAGTCATATTGATGCCTGTGTTGCCTGGAGCCTGGAGCAGGACAGTCATATTGATGCCTGTGTTGCCTGGAGCCTGGAGCAGGTCAGTCATATTGATGCCTGTGTTGCTGGAGCCTGGAGCAGGACAGTCATATTGAGGGCCCGTGTTGCCCCGGAGCCTTGAGCAGGACAGTCATATTGATGCCTGTGTTGCCTGGAGCCTGGAGCAGGACAGTCATATTGATGCCTTTTGTTGCCTGGAGCCTGGAGCAGGACAGTCCTATTGATGCCTGTGTTGCCCGGAGCCTGGAGCAGGACAGTCATATTGATGCCTGTTTTTGCCTGGAGCCTGGAGCAGGACAGTCATATCGATGCCTGTGTTGCCTGGAGCCTGGAGCAGGTCAGTCAATGATGCCTGTGTTGCCTGGAGCTGGACAGGTCAGTATATCGATGCCTGTGTTGCCTGGGCCTGGAGCAGGGGCGTCATTGTGCCTGTGTTGCCTGGAGGCCTGGAGCAGGACAGTCATATTGATGCCTGTGTTGCCTGGAGCCTGGAGAGGACAGTCATATTGATGCCGTGTTTTCTGGGGCCTGGAGCAGGACGTCATATTGTGCCTGTTTGCTGGGAGCCTGGAGCAGGTCAGTCATATTGTGCCTGTGTTGCCTGGAGCCTGGAGCAGGTCAGTCAACGAGGCCTGTGTTGATGGAGCCTGAGCGGTCAGTCATATTGATGCCTGGGTTGGGCCCGGAGCCTGGAGCAGGGCAGTCATATTGATGCCTTTTGTTGCCTGGAGCCTGGAGCAGGTCATCATATCGATGCCTGTGTTGCCTGGACCTGGAGCAGGTCAGTCATATTGATGCCTGTGTTGCCTGGAGCTGGAGCAGGACAGTCATATCGATGCCTGTGGTTTTCCGGAGCCTGGAGCAGGTCAGTCATATGATGGGCCCGTGTTGCCTGGAGCCTGGAGCAGGTCAGTCATATTGATGCCTGTGTTGCCTGGAGCAGGGTCAGTCATACGATGTGTAGCCTGGAGCAGGTAAATCGATGCCTGTGTTGCCTGGAGCCTGGAGCAGGTCAGTCATATTGATGCCTGTGTTGCCTGGAGCCTGGGAGCAGGACAGTCTATTGATGCCTGGTTGCTGGAGCCTGGAGCAGGACGTATATTGATGCCTGGTGCCTGGAGCTGGAGCAGGGGCAGTCATATTGATGCCTGTGTTGCCTGGAGCCTGGAGCAGGACAGTCAATCGATGCCTGGTTGCTGGAGCCTGGAGCAGGTCAGTATATTTATGCCGTGTTGCCTAGGCCTGGGGCGGCAGTATATTGATGCCTGTGGGCCTGGAGCTGGAGCAGGGGAAATATATTGATGCCTGTGTGCCTGGAGCCGGAAGAGACAGATATTGGGTGGGTGTGTTGCCTGAGCCTTGGAGCAGGTCAGCATATCGATGCCTGTTTGCATGAGCCTGGGCAGGTCAGTCAATTGATGCCTGTGTTGCTGGAGCCTGGAGCAGGACATCATATCGATGCCCGTGTTGCCCCGGGCCCGAGCAGGTCATAATTGTGCCTGTGTTGCCTGGGCCTGGAGCAGGTCAGTCTATTGATGCCTGTGTTCCTGGAGCCCGGGGCAGGACAGTCATATTGAGCCTGTTTGCCCGGAAACCTTTTGGGGCAGGACAGTCATATTGATGCTGTGTTTCCTGGAGCCTGGGGCGGACAGTCAATTTGATGCCTGTGTTTTGGGCCCGGAGCCGGAGCAGGACAGTCATATTGATGCCTTGGGGTTTCCGGAGCCGGGGGAGGTCAGTCATATTATGCCTGTGTTGCCTGGGGCCTGGGGAGGGCAATCAATTTATGCCGTGTTGCCCGGAGCCTGGAGCAGGACATCTATTGATGCCTGTGTTGCCTGGAGCCCGGAGCAGGGCGTTTTGATGCGTGTTGATGGGGCCCGGGGGNCCCATCTGTTTCCCTTGGCGAGTTATTTACATTGTTCCCCATGCGGGTTTTGCTCACGCCAACACTATTTTCGCCTTTGTCCTGTTTATACCTGCCACAGTTTCCCCGTGACTCCTTATTCTTCAGGCAACTTGAGAGATCCTGAAGTTTTTTTCTTCATAACACAGAATCATAATTCTAGAATAACATGATTTTATTTCATGCTAGGTTTCCTCTTCACATTATAGATATCTCTCATATGTATCTCTTCTCATATATATATATATATATATATATATATATATATATATATATATATATATATATATTTTATATATATATATATATATCACTGTGTGTCCCCTTTAGATAAGGGTGATTTAGGGTGTTGAGGTGACAGGGAGACGTAGCAGCGGCCACGCCATAACACTAATAGTCACTATTGTAAACAATACACACCTGCTACCACTAAATCACTAGCAATACAGGCTCCTTCCTTATATATCTTAATATCTGATACATCAAAACTCCTTAAAACCCAAGCATTCCAAAATAAAATGAGAAAATAATAAATTATGTTGAGTTGACAATTCAAGCGGCGATAAGCGGTCTGGCATGCCATTATTGCCCGCAAATTTTGCTTCTTAGCATCTTGCTTGCTACAAGTGACTTCTCGCCTGTCAGAAAGTCACGTCTTACTCTTTTGGGTGTGGGTGGCGCCTTGAAGGTCCCGGGGCATCAGAGCGGGCGTACCCTGCATTCTTATCTGACATGACCCCGTAAATGTAAAGGTTGATGTTTTCCATGAATTCTCAGCCTTTTCAGTATTCATAGCACGAAGACCATATGCACATAATACTGTTTGCAGTTAGGTGTAGATAGGATACTTTGATGGCATGTCTACAGCTACATATGGAAGTAGCAGCTCGTGAATAATTAAATCCTCCAGCGACATCTGAAATCTTGTCCGCACACTCGTCATGCATACACACCGTCGGAATCTCCGTTGATGTTCTTGGATAGCGCGGCAAAACTGTGGTATTTTTGCTGGAGTGTAATCAAATACTTCAATATTTTCAAGGCAAAGGCAAGTCGGCAAAAAATGATGTATCTTGTCATGTTGCCTTCTTATAACTGCATGTCTTTGCTTACACTGGGCATGTCCTCAGTGGCATAAGTGTCAGCCTTGGCGCTGGTACCCGGCCTTGCTCTGTAGCCCAGTGCTTGGCCGGGTCACACGCTCCCTGTTTCCGGCATCTTTTGGTATTTTGCTACCATTGGATGCCTGACACCGGCATCTCTTGGCAGCAAATGTGGAGTGGCGTATGATGGTCCTCCTGCCACCAGTGCTGACATCTGTGTTTACATCTTGGAGCAGCCCACGCTAGACTTGTAGGAACTACAGGCTGCCAGACCTGCCTCTCCAATACCTCGCATAGAGGTATTTTACGGCTTATAACTTATACGACGCTGCATCTCGGAAGACTTACTCCGATTTTGGAAAGAAATTTCTAAGAAAAAATAAATAGAAATAAACATATTTTCTCGTAAAATTTCCATTTTTTTCTGTGTAGGCTTTTTGTTGTGAGCTTTGTCGGTCAGGATAGCATTATCTTAGGCCTAGTATAGCTTGTGTGTAGTGTTGTTTTGTTTTGTTTCCTTTTGTTTGTGTTTTTCTGTACAGGAGCAGCCTGTGCCAAGGCCTGGCCTATGAAGGATAGGCCACCTGTAATATCAAGATCAAGATCAAGTATCGCTTCGTACTAGGTCCTCTCATCTCCTCCTCTTCCTCCTCCTCCTCTCCTCTCCTCTAGTGTAAGCCGAAGCCATCACCCCGGGAGGTGGGTCACAAACCCCCGGCTAACACCCGGTACCCATTCACTGCTGGGTGGACAGGGGCTCGGGGCATTTTCAAGGTACAGTGTATACACACAATTTTGAATTCTTACCCATATCAGGAGGGCATTTGCATAACCCGGCATATTGCATAACCCTGCATATTGCATAACCCGGCATATTGCATAACCCGGCATATTGCATAACCCGGCATATTGCATAACCCGGCATATTGCATAACCCGGCATATTGCATAACCCGGCATATTGCATAACCCGGCATATTGCATAACCCTGCATATTGCATAACCCTGCATATTGCATAACCCTGCATATTGCATAACCCGGCATATTGCATAACCCTGCATATTGCATAACCCGGCATATTGCATAACCCGGGATATTGCATAACCCGGCATATTGCATAACCCTGCATATTGCATAACCCGGCATATTGCATAACCCTGCATATTGCATAACCCGGCATATTGCATAGCCCGGGATATTGCATAACCCTGCATATTGCATAACCCGGCATATTGCATAACTCGGCATATTGCATAACCCTGCATATTGCATAACCCTGCATATTGCATAACCCGGCATATTGCATAACCCGGCATATTGCATAACCCTGCATATTGCATAACCCTGCATATTGCATAACCCTGCATATTGCATAACCCTGCATATTGCATAACCCGGCATATTGCATAACCCGGCATATTGCATAACCCGGCATATTGCATAACCCGGCATATTGCATAACCCGGCATATTGCATAACCCGGCATATTGCATAACCCGGCATATTGCATAACCCGGCATATTGCATAACCCGGCAAGGCCAGAGCCGCTATCGAGCAGAGTTATAAGTTTTTTTTTTAGTGTGTATGTCCTATTACAACAAAGAGTCTTTTAGAAGCCCTATCGCAGGGCATAAATACCAACATTTCCTCAGTCTCTCTGGGCTCCAACACGAGGTTGAGCCTCTCCAGACTCCACCACGACCAAGTGCCAACCTAAGACAAGATTCACGAGGAATAGGAGGCTGCGGCGTTCCACAGCCACAGATATCCTGGCAGTTATCAACACCACTCCATCATGTTGAGAGGAAGGAGGCATTTTTTTTTTTTTACATTTGTGCCTATAGCGCCTGTAGGCAGTGGTGACCCAGGGCTCGGATGGTAGGCTCTGGAGGTTCACTTGAGGGCTCTGATGGTTGGTCCTCGCCCGTTGGTGGCGCAGGCAGGTTTCTTATAGTGACGCCTGTGAGGCTCATGCCGCCCCCCTGTGTCCTCCCAGGCACTCGCAGTCGAAGGTAGAGTTAATGGGCAGGGCATGTGGGTGTTCTTAGGCCACTCCACGGGGCAGAAAGGTTTTGGGTTTCTTCGGGGATCGAACTCGGGTCACCGAGAACGCCAGTCGGAGACTCTAACCACTCCGCTACCGCCTCCCCAAATATTTACTATGTTAATACGCGAATACTATCAACCTAAGAGGGTGGTCAAGGGGTCAGGTGCATTAGTTGGAGGATGAATCACAACCAGCATTCATGGAGCTTTATGCAAGGAATAATTGGTATATAAGGACATGGAGATGTAGGTGCAGGACATACACACACGTCCATGTAACCGTTAATTAGAGATCCTGCACGCACATCGGGAAATGGCTCTTACAAATAAATATTCTAATAACGTTTTCATGGCGCCCTAACCTTTTCAGTTTGATGTCAAGTCCATCTATAAGTTAGAAAACGATGCTAGGCCATTCTAAGTGCTCAAAACAATTAGATATCGATGTGTAATACTGACAATCACGGTACAGCCAAATTCCCAACATCCGACCTCCAAACATCCGACTTGTCCAAACAACCAACTTTTTTCACCACCACATTGTGTCTTGTTTTGGCCATTTATTTTACTTAGTTTTTTTATAGTTTATAGAAAACATTGATTTGTGGCTTTATTTATGCATGAATATTACTTTGGCGTCTACCACTGGCTCGGCCTTCAAGAGCTGCATCTTTTATGTTCTATACCATTTTGTCCTTACGTTTATGGTTACTGTGATATCCCAACATCCGACTATTCCAATTATCCGACCTACCTTCGGTCCCCCCAAGGTCGGATAATTAATACTTAGCTGTATAGACATTCTTTTTACCATGGCATGAAATACAATTAATATACTGACAAAAATGTGCAAGAAAAGTATTGTCTGGCACTTCAGTGTTCCTGCACAGGACCATTCAGAGGCCCAGGGCCATGCCAGTATAGGGCTAATCATACTATATTTATACTATATCCATTTATCCATTTATATAATTTTTATAATATACAAGTGTATTAATAGTGTGTGTATAGTATATATATATATATATATATATATATATATATATATATATATATATATATATATATATATATATATATATATATATATATATTATATATATATATATATATATATATATATATATTATATATATATATAATAATATATTAGGGTGGTCCAAGAAGAGGGGGTAAAATTTCAAAGTGCACTGGTCCTTTCTCCACACGGCTGCTTTTTTTTGTGTTGCATTCCTCTCCTTGTGTGCAAAATTTCATGGCGATACAATGATATTTAGAGGTCGTCCCATCATCTCGCATTCTATCATAGGATTTAACCCGGAAAATATCACATACCAGAATTGGAGCACTTCCCTACATCACAGACCCAAATGGTGTTGATTTCTTAATTCTCCGGGGTTGATAGCCCCATAGACAACATTTTATCAACTAAAAACTGATATACAGCTGTCTGAATGCTGAATTTCATTATTTGGTTTTCACAGTAAATTTTAGGGGTAGGCCATACCCTGGTTAGGGTACTTCTAGTAGAGATAAAGCAAAATGGTTCGCATTTTTGAACTCAGAAGGGTTAATTTACACATAGAAGTGGTTTCATCGACACTGATTTATTGACAATTCACAAAATATTGCCAAAAAAATAGTTTTTCTATAGGAAAATAGAGAAATTGAAATTTTCTGTCATATTTTGCAGGTTTTAGTAAATAAATGAAATATGAAAGCATTTCTATGTGTAAATCGTCCCTTCTGAGTTCAAAAATGCAAACCATTTTGTTCTATCTCCATTAAAAGTACCCTAACCAGGGTATGGCCTACCCATAATATACGGTATGAAAACCGAATAATGAAATTCAGCATTCAGACAGCTGTATATCAATTTAAGTTAATAAAAAGTGGTCTATGGTATAGTATCAACCCCGGAGAATTCAGAAATCAACACCATTTGGGTCTGTGATGTCGGGAAGTGCTCCAATTCGGGTATGTGATATTTTCCGGGTTAAATCCTATGATAGAAAGCGAGATGATGGGGCGACCTGTAAATTAAGTTTTATCGCCATTAAATTTCATAGGCTTGTAACCTATGGGTAATGGACAACAAAATAACCTTGTGGAGGAATAAAGTAGATTTTTTTTTTGGTGGACCACCCTAATATATATATATATATTAATATATATATATATATATATAATATATATATAGTATATATATATATATATATATATATATATTAGGGTGTCTCTTATTTGACAATTTTCGAATGACAACCGGGCCGGGCAGTCATATTGATGCATTTACTCAAAAAACGACGTGTGCAAAATATTTTTGAAATTTTTGTATAGTTAGGTGTCAAAAATGTGACCTATTTCACAGTCATTTTACTACGGTTCTTGGTTTATTATAATAATACATGCTGACATTTTGGCTTGTATGTCACAGCTTTGAATCAAGGAAGCCCTTTCAAATATGTTTGTACTGGTTGTGTGGTGAAAGTATCTCTGGCCACCGCCTCGCTAGGTCACGTTTCGGACTGGATTTCGTCAATAGGTTAAAACATGTCAACCGGGCAGGCATAACTGCTGGAGCTGTCGCTGGTCGTCCCGGGCAGACAGCCGCTGCGTGGGATCAGGATATTGCGTCCTGGTGCCCTCCACCGTGCCCGCTGGATGGCAAAAATCATTTACGCCATCAAGATCTACCTGTTCCCTGATGCAGAGCAGTTCCGCCTCACTGCAGGAGAGACATCTGGAATTTGACGCCTCGTCGCTTTCGCCGTCTCGACGTACGTGTCGTCTTGGTTCCGTGCGACATCCCCGACTGCGGGCCCGGCACGAGACCTCCAACTGCTCAAGATGTTGGCGTCCTACCCCGATGAAGCCGTGGCCACGGCGACGGCAACGGTCTTCGGGTGCCGTCGCTGGTACTTGAGTGAGAGGAGAGCTGTTCTTGCATTCTTTGACGATCACCTGGCCATTGAGACAAAGCGGGAGATGATGAGGGCTCTGCAGGAGCAAGAGGGCTCCGACGACTCTCCTCGACGAGCAACGGTCGAGATTACATCCACTGATCTGGCAAAGAAAACTGTTGCAAGTTTCGTGACTTCTGTCACGCCGTCCTTCTTCGAGATCCTTGGGTTGGATGCGGGTGTTCTGGCAGTGGACCCAACAGTGTGCCCCGACAATCCGTGATACGCCGCCGCCGTCTGCGTCAAGGAACTGCGCACTGTGAACGACTTTGCTGAGCGAGGCGTCGCCCTGATGCAGGACTTCAACCTGGTCCTCACCAAGAACTAAGAGCAGAAGCAGTTCCTCCTCCTAGTCGTGGAGGAACACCGGAGGAAATACCCCGATGGCTGAAAGTCCCCGGAGACTGTGAGCTAGGCAACAATGCGTGGGAGATGGGCGCCCGCCCTAGAGGGGCTACTACTGAACAAGAGGGGGACCCAGAATCAACGCTGGGAAATGAAACGTGCTGACAACTACGTTTATTACCTCAAATAATGTAACATTCATATTTGTTAGTGACAAATCATTTTGAAAATGACCTCTATCGGCACAGAAAATGTCCAATTCTTACAAAAAATAATAAACTTCAACCTCATTGCGCGACCCTAAATATTACTATTGCTAGACAGATCTCTACAGACGTTGTTCTTCCAGCAAATGGAACTCTTTCACCGCCCGTCCCGGGTAAAATTCCCAAAAATCAAAATTCCCATCAAATAAGGGGCACCCTAATATATATATATATATATATATATATATATATATATATATATATATACGGTAACTAATGGTAAACTATAGGTTTGGTTCCAGGACCCCTGGACTATATATACAGGTTGCCCATCACTAATGCGGCAGCCACGGGACCTTAGGACTGCCGGATTTTTGAAATTTCTGGATTATTGATGTTTTGTCCCCTGACTCTCTATGCTGTCTATACAGGGCCCCGTACACAGGGCCCCGTCTTTCTGCTCTAGTCTCCCGTCCCACTCCTCTCTGCCTAGGACTGTTACTATTGATGCTATAAGCCTTTCCCTCTGACTCCTATACTTGTTGCATTCCACAATGACATGTTCTACAGTTTCTTTCTCTCCTACCCTGCAGCTACAATTCTGGTTCTCCAGTTCCCTGTTCCTTCCGTTGACTTCCAAGGTGCCTGTTCTTGCTTTATAGAGTAACTTACTCCCCCAGTCTCCTACATGCCAGGTCACCCCCTCTGGTTTCTGTTTCCACCTGTACCACTGCAACGTTGATTTCCTGTGGGAAGGTGAGCACACAGCTGCTTCTGGTTTGGGTCCAGCGCCATCAAAACAAACATTGCCAGGGAACAGGCGCCTTGCATTGGCAGGGACAGAAAGGGCTACAGAGGGGCAAAGAAGGAAGATATGTGACAAGCTCGAGCACGAGCTTGACAGACGACCTACAAAGTGCTACTAAGCAGAAAAGGTCACAAGAAGAAGAAAAAGAATAAGAGGCCTCCCAAGAACTGTGGCACGCCAACCCGGGAAATTTGTAACTGCTCCGAAATTCATCCCAGAAAACTGATGGCACTGGAATATTGATTGCCGGATTACTGATGGTCAACTGCTATTAATATATATATATATATATATATATGATATATTATATATATATATATATATAATATATATATATATATATATATATTATATATATATATATATATATATATATATATATATAATATATATATATATATATAATATATATATATATAGTATATATATATATATATTATATATATATATATATATATAGATATATATATATATTATATATATATATATATATATATATATATATATATAATATATTATATATATATATATTATATATATATATACTATATATATATATATATATATATACTATATATATATATATATATATATATATATATATATATATATATATATTATATATATATATATATATATATATATATATATATATATATATATATATATATATATATATTATATATATATATATAATATATTATATATAACGTATATTTATATGCACACAAACCTCGTTTTCCCAGACTAATAGGGGGAACACTGGTCCGGGAACCGCAAAAGTCTGGGAATCGCAACAGTAAAAAAAAAAAAAAAAAAAAAAAAAAAAAGTCCGATGCCATTACCCACCCCCGGACGTTTATCCTACTCTAGTATTTACTGTCCGGCAACCGCCAATATCAACTACCCCGCCTCGGACTTTTACATCCGCTGAGCATGCTGCCACCTGGCGGGAGGCAGCAGAAAGTGTTCAATAGTCTCAAGAGACGTTCCTGCACCAGGGGCAGTGGGGGTCAGGGGACTAACGGAGGCTGTGCAGGTGAACTGTGAGTGTTGTGTGTCCAAATGTAAACAATACGACCGCTGAGCATGCTGCCACCTGGCGAGAGGTGCGGACACTGACCAGGGGTGACAGGAGACGCTCGGACCGCCGGACAACTTTGTCAATTTACGACCAGCACCAGGCATTTCAATTAAAAAAAAAAAAAAAAAAAAAAATTGTCCGAGACTGACATATCCCCGGACAATCGGATTTTGTCCGGCAAATCCGATAACCGGGAAATGGAGGTCCAGGAAATTGAGGTTTGTATAGTATATATATATATATATATGATATATATATATATATATACTATATTATATATATATATATATATATATATATATATATATATATATATATATATATATACACAGTGGTACCTTGACTTACGAGTTTAATTCGTTCTATGATCGAGCTGGTAACTCAATTTGCTGGTATATCAAATCAGTTTTCCCCATTGCAATTAATTGAAATACCATTAATCCAATCCAGCCCCAAAAACACCCCATTTTTTTACTGTACCTATATGACTGGACTGCTGCACTCACCCTCCGCCATTTGCATTCGCCTGTGTGAGCTGTGTGGTGGAACGCCGACGTGAGTTTGGACAGGGGAAGCTTGCAGCCTGTGTTGATCTCAAGAAGGCGTTTGACTCAGTGCATCGTGAGTCACTCTGGGATCTTCTGCGACTTTGAGGGATTCCTGCAAGGACTATTGGTTTGATAACTGGTCTGTATTCTGGGACTGAGAGTGCTGTGAAGTGTGGGGCAGGTGTATCCGGCTTCTTTCCTGTGAATACAGGAGTGAGGCAAGGGTGCGTCCTTGCCCCATCACTTTTCAACGCTTGTATGGACTGGGTATTGGACAAGGTTGTAGATCAAAGTGATTGTGGAGCATCCGTCGGCAACACCAAGATCACTGATCTTGTTTTTGCCGATGATGCAGTAATCTCTGCTGAGTCGCTGGAGGTCCTGGTGATGGCTCTCGAGGCGCTGCACGAGGAGGCAAAGCCTTTGGGACTTGAGGTCTCCTGGCTCAAGACCAAGGTCCAGGTGTTTGGAGACTTACTAGATGAAGCAGTACAGTCTGTTCATGCGTGCGGCGAGGACATTGAGATCTTGGAAAGTTTTACATACCTTGGTAGCGCAGTCCATAATGACGGCGGGTCACGTCAAGAAGTCTTACGGCGGATTGGCATAGCCCACGGTGTTATGGACTCGCTCAGCGGGAGTATTTGGCGTTGTCGGTACCTGTGCAGGAGGACAAAGATCTGGATCTTCAAGTGGCTTGTGATCCCTGTCTTACTCTATGGTTGTGAGACATGGACACTAAATAGTGACTTGAAGAGACGAATCAATGCCTTTGGTAATAAGTGTCTTCGCAGAATCATGGGGTATCGCTGGGATGATTACGTGTCAAATCAGCGATTGCACCGTGAGACTGAATCGAGGCCCATTACCTGCATAGTCCGTCAGCACCAACTTGGGCTATATGGGCATGTGGCACGCTACCCTGAAACCGATCCTTCCCATCGGGTTGTATCTGTAGGAGACAATCCGGCGTGGAGGAGGCCAAGGGGGCGCCCACAAGGCTCGTGGCTGGGGAAAGTTGATGTTTCTTGTCGAGAGCTGCTTGGTATGGGAAAGGAGCCTGCATGGGAACTCGCGCGTGGTGACCCCCGGGAGTGGCGTCGTAGGGTGGGCGAGGCGACGCGCCCCCTGGCGTATGCCCCCAAGGATGGATGGATTGTGTGAGCACACACAACAGAGATGCTTCCATGGCGAGGTAACCACGTGAAGTGAACGAGTGAGACGCGGGATGTTGGGTGGATGTTGTGGCGTCGCTGCGCCACTAGCGGCGGGCGTATCTGAAGCTCGCTCGTAACAAAACAAAAAAAAAAAAAAAATTAAATCGCTTTTAACTTCTGATTTTGGCCGCAACTCAAAGCAAAAAATTGACCAAGCGGCTGTCGTAACTCTTTAAAACTCGTAAGCTGGGGCACTCGTAAGTCAAGGTACCACTGTATATATAATATATATATATATATATAAAATATATATATATATATATTATATATATATATATATATATATATATATTATATATATATACAACCCTCGATTTCTCGAACCTCCATTTCCCGGATATCGGATTTGCCTGACAAGATCCGAGGTGCGGCGATATGTCAGTCCCGGACAAATGCCTGGTCCAGTCCGTCAATCGACCAAGTTTTCCGGCGGTCCGAGCGTATCCTGTCACCCCTGGTCAGTGTCCGCGCCTCCCGCCAGGTGAGGATGCTCACCGCATGCTCAGTTTTCGTATTATTTACATTTGGGCACACGACACTCACGGTTCACCTGCACCACCTCCGTCAGTCTCCTGACCCCCACTGCCCCTGGTGCAGGAGCGTCTCTTGAGACTATTGAACACTTTCTGCTGCAGTGTCCGCGCTTCCACTCCCACCGTGTAGTGCTACGCTCTCAACTCATCGCCCTGAACGTCGCCACCTGTGACCTGCCCACCCTGCTGGCGGGGACTGGCGTCCACCCCTCCCGGCAACACGCTGTCATCCGCCTCACCTGTGCCTTCCTGAGGAAGACAGGTCAACTACAGCACCTGTGATAGCATCATAGGACATCACCAGGGCTCATAGTGTTCCCCAAGGGATCCTCGCAGCCCTAAAAACAACAACAAAGTGACGTAAAAGTCCGGGGCGGGGTAGTTGATATTGGTGGTTGCCGGACAGTAAATACTAGAGTAGGATAGACGTCCGGGGGTGGGTAATGGCCTCGGACTGTATATATATATATATATATATATATATATATATATATATATATATATATATATATATATATATATATATATATATATATATATAATAGGGTACGCCGTATAACAAAAATTCTTTTTCTCAACTTTGGCATGCCAATTTCCTATGTAAAATGGAATTCTAAGACGATTTTATCTCTCCATTTTTGCATTTGAGCAATTCTTACTATGCAAAATCGCACTTTTATATTGCACCCTTATGGAATAATGCTTAAATGAGTTAGTCCATGAGCCAGGCCAGATATCGGTACCACCTGGGGTGACTAAACACGAATGGTACTAAAATGTTTATAGAGTGACTGTAAATACATTAAGATATGATAGCCTTCCCGCACTGGTAGCTTAGTCTGATTTTTTGATGCAATGGGGGTGCTACCCATAAAAAAAGATTTTCAGCGTGACGCTCGGGGTTTTCCTCATTTTCTTTAAAATCAATCACACGATCGTTGCGAAACTTTGGACACCTATGTAGAATTTGATTCTCTACCAGAGTTGTTCCTAGGTATTTTTCAAATTTCCTCATATTTTGGGATTTACCCTAAAAAAAATAATTTTGGGTATTTTCCCATAAATCTGGAATAAATCCCTAAATATGGGAGAAATTGAAAAATATATTCCAACAGCTCTTGTAGCTAATTTGATTCTCTACAAGAGTTATTCCGATGTATATTTCAAGTTTCCCCATATTTAGGGGTTTATTTCATATTTGGTGATTTTTTGTGATATTTGTGATCGGTAGCAAGAATCCCTTTGGACGGATTCCTGTGGACCAGACCATCGAAGAGACGATCAACAAAGACACCCAGACACCAGGGGGCACAAAAGGCTTCAGCCTGAAAGGTGGAGCTGTCGCCAGGTACTACCTGACATCGGAGTATCGCAGCAGATACTTGAGGCAGCTCAGGGCCATGGTAGTAGGCCAAAAGTATACTGACTTCAGCCACCCAGACCTACAGATGCCCAGGATTAGAAGAGATGAGGCCGATGTCCAATCTTTAGTTCAACTGATGGAGACCAGCTGGTTGAACCCCTTCAACGCAGAGCAAGGAGATCTTGTCAGTTTGTCAACTGCGACTACAGCACCACCAGAAGTTGCCAAAGACCTTCTAGGGGCCTACAGAATAGGAGAGGATGCATATCAAGCCTTCAAGGAAGAGCGCCTGGAGCCGATACGTCCAAAAATACT
>JACEEZ010018903.1:0-31127 GCA_016584305.1 Chionoecetes opilio | reverse complement strand
AGGAGCCTGCATGGAACTCGCGCGTGGTGACCCCCGGGAGTGGCGTCGTAGGTGGCGAGGCGACGCCCCCCGGCGATGCCCCCAATGAGGATTGATTGATAACGGAAGTTCCATTTACCGAAATCTGCCTTGCCTGAATTATTCCCTTACATCGAGCTTCGCTGTATGTGGATAGGACAAAAATAGAACTACAGTAAAACCTTCATATTGGGACTAATTGGGCCAAGGAGTGGTCCGAGAAAATGCAAGGATCCGAATACTGGGGGGATTATATAGGGGGGGGATATTTTTTAAAAAAAAAAAAAATTCTAGGTGTACATATAGCTAGGAAATTTCGACCCCCCCACCCCCACCCCCACCCCTCCCAAAAAAAATATTCTGGGTGTATATATAGCTAGGAAATTTTCGACAAAAAAAAAAAAAAAAAATTCTAGGTGTATATAGCTAGAAAATTCGACCCCCCCCACACCCCCCCAAAAAATTTAAAAATTCTAGGTGTATATATAGCTAGGAAATTTCGACACCTAAAAAAAAAAAAAAAAAAATTCTAGGTGTAAAATTTATATAGCTAGGAAATTCGAAAAAAAAAAAAAATAAATTTTGGTGTATAATATAGCTAGGAAATTTCGACCCCCCCAAACCCAAAAAAAAAAAAAAAATTCTAGGTGTATATATAGCTAGGAATTTCGACCCCCCCCCCCCCCACCCCCCAAAAAAATAAATTCTAGGTGTATATATAGCTAGGAAATTTCGACACCTAAAAAAAAAAAAAAAAAAAATTCTAGGTGTATATAGCTAGGAAATTTCGACACCTAAAAAAAAAAAAAAAAAAAAATTCTAGATGTATATATAGCTAGGAAATTCGACCCCCCCCCCCCAAAAAATAAAAAATTTAGGTGCATTATATCTAGGAAATTCCGACCCCCCCCCCCAAAAAAAAAAATTCTAGGTCTATTATAGCTAGGATAGCCTCCATATAGCTAGTAAATTTCGACACCTTAAAAAAAAGAGAAAAAAAAAAAAAAGGAGAAGGTCCGAATAATGTCAAAGTCCGAATAATGAGTGTCCGTATACGCGAGGTTTTACTGTCTATGGAAGTATATGGCTAGGAAATATATGACTAGGAATACCGAGTATAGAGACATGGCAACACATAAGACCACGACAACACACACAACACATAACTATTGACTCAACACACACGTACACGCACACACATTATTACGTACACAGTCTGGTGATGGCGTAGTCCTGGAAGGGGGAGAGAGAAGGGGGTGTAGTAGTGGTGGTAGCAGTTGTAGTAGTAGTAGTAGTAGTAGTGACAGAGGAAAGAAGAATCACATATTAAGAGAGAATTATGTACAAGTTACGGGAACATTTTACATAAGAGAGATTAATATATATGCCTTCAAGTTATATACAGAAGATATTACTATAGCCCCACACATACATGCTCATACCAACACTAGAATTGTAGTAGTAGTAATAATAATAATAGTAGTAGCAGTAGTAGTAGTAGTAGTAGTAGTAGTAGTAGTAGTAGTACACTGGTCCCTCACGTTTGGTGATTTAATTAGTCTAGCCAAACCATCGCCATAAGTGAATTTAGCCAAACGCGAATAGTACTTTCAATGGGAAAATTATCCATTAGTCTTTGACGAGGCCCGAATTCACCCTTTTGACCTCCATGTTCGTACATTAACTGCTTAAAAGCAAAGACATATTACATGAAACATTAACAGCAATACAAAATACAATAGATAATAGATAACAGATGTTATTTACCATGCACTATTTAGAGTTAGGTGCCGATGTCATGCATAATACTGAGAAAAAACAAGAGCTGGGTCAACAAGGTGGCGGTTGCTGCTGCCAAGATGGCCGTCACATGTAAATATCACCCCCTCCCGCTGCTGCCCTCCACTGTAAAGCATCTGATATCTCGGGTCTGCCGCTTCACCTGGGATACCTCGCTAGGCGACGCCCTCCGTGCCACCACCATGGGTCATTACCGCTCAGACTCCTCCCCGCACCCATGGATAAGAAAAACATCCCGCTTCCTGGATGTCTCCCTCACCCACCTGCGGGCTGCCGCCACACAACACTCACGGCCCACCTGACGACGAGCCCAGTCTTTGACGAGGCCCGAGTTCCGGGAAGAGACACCGGGAAGATAACAAACACCAACATGTACGCTTGCAGGCGGTGCATTCTGGGCCGACGTCATTCTGTGACGTCAGCGCGCGTCTCGCCAAGAGTGAATTTGAAGCGACAAATTGTGATTCTGGTACCATGTCCAACCTATCACCAAGCTGAGACTCCCCAAATGCAAGGGGCCACTGTAGTAGTAGTAGTAGTAGTAGTAGTAGTAGTAGTAGTAGTAGTAGTAGTAATAATAATGGTGTAGATTTTAGCTTTCCATGCATAAGGTTATAGAAATATACAAACCCAAAAACAAGTTATATTAGAAAACAAATAAACAGTGAAAATAATCAATCCTAGCAACAGATAATGAGTCAGAGAAACAGACAGCCAGATGAAATAAAGATAAGATTGTTATTTACTTACTTACACATTATCTTTCCCTCAGCTGGCTGCGTGAGAGGAAGGAAGGAGGGAAAGAAGGAAGGAAGGAGGGAAGAAATGGAGGATACCAAGTAGGAGGAAAAAGAATCATCTGTCTGCATATAAGAGAGGTATCTTTAATCTATCATGGGACCAGTGTGTTGTTGAGAGAGAGGTATCTTTAATCTATCATGGGACCAGTGTGTTGTTGAGAGAGAGAGAGAGAGAGAGAGGTATCCTTAATCTATCATGGGGGCCAGGTGTTGTTGAAGAGAGAGAGAGAGAGGTATCTTTAATCTATCATGGGACCAGTGTGTTGTTGAGAGAGAGAGAGAGAGGTATCTTTAATCTATCATGGGACCAGTGTGTTGTTGAGAGAGAGAGAGAGAGAGAGAGAGAGGTATCTTTAATCTATCATGGGACCAGTGTGTTGTTGAGAGAGAGAGAGAGAGAGAGAGAGAGAGAGGTATCTTTAATCTATCATGGGACCAGTGTGTTGTTGAGAGAGAGAGAGAGAGAGAGAGAGGTATCTTTAATCTATCATGGGACCAGTGTGTTGTTGAGAGAGAGAGAGAGAGAGAGAGAGGTATCTTTAATCTATCATGGGACCAGTGTGTTGTTGAGAGAGAGAGAGAGAGAGAGGTATCTTTAATCTATCATGGGACCAGTGTGTTGTTGAGAGAGAGAGAGCCAGTATTTAGAGAGAGAGAGCTATGGTATCTTTAATCTATCAAGGCCAGGAAAGGGATAGGGTGGTGGTCTTAGAGAGAGAAGAGAGAGAGCTATCTTTAATCACATGGACCAGTGTGTTGTGAGAGAGAGAGCCAGTATTTTAGAGAGAGAGAGCTATGGGATCCCTTTTAAACTATCAAGGCCAGGAAAGGGATAGGGTGGTGGTCTTAGAGAGAGAGAGAGAGAGCATCTTTAATCTATCAAGGCCAGGAAAGGGGTAGGGTGGTGGTCTTAGAGAGAGAAAGAGCTATCTTTAATCTATCAAGGCCAGGAAGGGATAGGGTGGTGGTCTTAGAGAGAGAGAGAGAGTATCTTTAACAATCAAGGCAGGAAAGGGATAGGGTGGTGGTCTTAGAGAGAGAGAGAGAGTGAGCTATCTTTAATCTATCAAGGCCAGGAAAGGGATAGGGTGGTTGTCTTAGAGAGAGAGAGAGCTATCTTTAATCTATCAAGGGCCAGGAAAAAGGGGTAGGGTGGTGGTCTTAGAGAGAGAGAGAGCTATCTTTAATCTATCAAAGGCCAGGAAAGGGATAGGGTGGTGGTCTTAGAGAGAGAGAGAGAGAGAGCTATCTTTAATCTATCAAGGGGCCCGGAAAGGGATAGGGTGGTGGTCTTAAAGAGAGAGAGAGAGAGAGCTATCTTTAATCTATCAAGGCCAGGAAAGGGATAGGGTGGTTGTCTTAGAGAGAGAGATCTATAATCTATCAAGGCCCGGAAAGGGATAGGGTGGTTGTCTAGAGAGAGAGAGAGAGCTATCTTTAATCTATCAAGGCCAGGAAAGGGATAGGGTGGTGGTCTTAGAGAGAGAGAGAGAGAGAGCTATCTTTAATCTATCAAGGCAGGAAGGGATAGGGGGTGGTCTTAGAGAGAGAGAGAGAGAGCTATCTTTAATCTATCAAAGGGCCCGGAAAGGGATAGGGTGGTGGTCTTAGAGAGAGAGAGAGCTATCTTTTAAACTATTTAAGGCCAGGAAAGGGATAGGGTGGTTGGTCTTTGAGAGAGAGAGAGGAGCTATCTTTAATCTATCAAGGCCAGGAAAGGGATAGGGGGGTTTTCTTAGAGAGAGAGATGAGAGAGCTATCTTTAATCTATCAAGGCCAGGAAAGGGATAGGGTTTTTGTCTTAGAGAGAGGGGAGAGAGAGCTATCTTTAATCTGTCAAGACCAGGAAAGGGATAGGGTGGTGTCTTAGAGAGAGAGAGAGAGCTATCTTTAATCTATAGGCAGGAAAGGGATAGGGTGGTGGTCTTAGAGAGAGAGAGAGAGAGCTATCTTAATCTATCAAGGCCAGGAAAGGGAAGGGTGGTTGTCTTAGAGAGAGAGAGAGAGAGAAAGCTATCTTTAATCTATCAAGGCCAGGAAAGGGATAGGGTGGTTGTCTTAGAGAGAGAGAGAGAGCTATCTTTAATCTATCAAGGCCAGGAAAGGGATAGGGTGGTGGTCTTAGAGAGAGAGAGAGAGAGCTATCTTTAATCTATCAAGGCCAGGAAAGGGATAGGGTGGTTGTCTTAGAGAGAGAGAGAGCTATCTTTAATCTATCAAGGCCAGGAAAGGGATAGGGTGGTTGTCTTAGAGAGAGAGAGAAAAGCTATCTTTAATCTATCAAGGCCAGGAAAGGGATAGGGTGGTGGTCTTTGAGAGAGAGAGTGAGAGAGCATCTTTAATCTATCAAGGCCAGGAAAGGATAGGGTGGTGGTCTTAGAGAAAGAGAGAGCTATCCTTAATCAATAAAGGCCAGGAAAGGGATAGGGTGGTGGTCTTAGAGAGAGAGAGAGAGCTATCTTAATCTATCAAGGCCAGGAAAGGGAAGGGTGGTGGTCTTAGAGAGAGAGAGAGCTACTTTTTAATCTATCAAGGCCAGGAAAGGGGTAGGGTGGTTGTCTTAGAGAGGAGAGAGAGAGCTATCTTTAATCTATCAAGGCCAGGAAAGGGATAGGGTGGTTGTCTTAGAGAGAGAGAGAGAGAGCTATCTTTAATCTATCAAGGCCAGGAAAGGGATAGGGTGGGGGTCTTAGAGAGAGGAGAGAGAGAGCTATCTTTAATTTTATCAAGGCAGGAAAGGGATAGGGTGGTTTGTCTTAGAGAGAGAGAGAAGAGAGGAGCTATCTTTATCTATCAAGGCCAGGAAAGGGATAGGGTGGGTGGTCTTAGGAGAGAGAGAGATATCTTTAATCTATCAAGGCCAGGAAAGGGATAGGGTGGTGGGTCTTAGAGAGAGAGAGGGAAACTATCTTTAATCTATCAAGGCCAGGAAAGGGATAGGGTGGTTGTCTTAGAGAGAGAGAGAGAGAGAGAGCTATCTTTAATCTATCAAGGCCAGGAAAGGGATAGGGTGGTGGTCTTAGAGAGAGAGAGAGAGCTATCTTTAATTTATCAAGGCCAGGAAAGGGGATAGGGGGTTGTCTTAGAGAGAGGGGAGAGAGAGCTATCTTTAACTATCAAGGCCAGGAAAGGGATAGGGTGGTTGTCTTTGAGAAAGAGAGAGAGCTATCTTAAATCTATCAAGGCCAGGAAAGGGATAGAGTGGTGGTCTTAGAGAGAGAGAGGGGCTATCTTTAATCTATCAAGGCCAGGAAAGGGATAGGGGGGTGGTCTTAGAGAGAGAGAGAGAGCTATCTTTAATCTATCAAGGCCAGGAAAGGGATAGGGTGGTGGTCTTAGAGAGAGAGAGAGAGGGGAGTTTTCTTTAATCTATTTAAGGCCAGGAAAGGGGTAGGGTGGTGGTCTTAGAGAGAGAGAGAGAGAGCTATCTTTAATCTATCAAGGCCAGGAAAGGGATAGGGTTTGGGGGTCTTAGAGAGAGAGAGAGAGAGAGAGAGAGAGATAGAGAGAGAGAGAGAGCTATCTTTAATCTATCAAGGCCAGGAAAGGGATAGGGTGGGTGGGCTTAGAGAGAGAGAGGAGAGCTATCTTTAATCTATCAAGGCCAGGAAAAGGATAGGGTGGTGGTCTTAGAGAGAGAGAGAGAGAGAGAGAGAGAGAGCTATCTTTTAAACTATCAAGGCCAGGAAAGGGATAGGGTGGTGGCTTTGAGAAAAGAGAGAGCTATCTTTAATCTATCAAGGCCAGGAAAGGGATAGGGTGGTGGGGCTTAGAGAGAGAGAGAGAGAGAAAGCTATCTTTAATCTATCAAGGCCAGGAAAGGGATAGGGTGGGTGGTCTTAGAGAGAGAGAGAGAGAGAGAGCTATCTTTAATCTATCAAAGCCAGGAAAGGGATAGGGTGGTGGTCTTAGAGAGAGAGAGAGAGCTATCTTAATCATCAAGGCCAGGAAAGGGATAGGGTGGTGGTCTTAGAGAGAGAGAGCTATCTTTAATCTATCAAGGCCCGGAAAGGGATAGGGTGGGGTCTTAGAGAGAGAGAGAGAGAGCTATCTTTAATCTATCAAGGCCAGGAAAGGGATAGGGTGGGTGGTCTTAGAGAGAGAGAGCTATCTTTAATCTATCAAGGGCCCGGAAAGGGATAGGGTGGTGGTCTTAGAAAAGAGAGAGAAAAGCTATCTTTAATCTATCAAGTCCAGGAAAGGGATAGGGTGGTGGTCTTAGAGAGAGAGAGAGAGAGAGAGAGAGAGAGAGCTATCTTTAATCTATCAAGGCCAGAAAGGGATAGGGGTTGTCCTTAGAAGAGAGAGAGAGAGAGAGCTATCTTTAATCTATCAAGGCCAGGAAAGGGTAAAGGGGGTGGTCTTTGAGAGAGAGAGAGCATCTTTAATCTATCAAGGCCAGGAAAGGGATAGGGGGGTGGTCTTAGAGAGAGAGAGAGAGAGAGCTATCTTTAATTATCAAGGCCAGGAAAGGGGTAGGGTGGTGGTCTTAGAGAGAGAGAGAGAGAGAGAGGGGAGAGAGAGAGCTATCTTTAATCTATCAAGGCCAGGAAAGGGATAGGGTGGTTGTCTTAGAGAGAGAGAGAGAGAGAGCTATCTTTAATCTATCAAGGCCAGGAAAGGGATAGGGTGGTGGTCTTAGAGAGAGAGAGAGCTATCTTTAATCTATCAAGGCCAGGAAAGGGATAGGGTGGTGGTCTTAGAGAGAGAGAGAGAGAGAGCTATCTTAATCTATCAAGGCCCGGAAAGGGTAGGGTGGTGGTCTTGAGAGAGAGAGAGCTATCTTTAATCTATCAAGGCCAGGAAAGGGATAGGGTGGTGGTCTTAGAGAGAGAGAGAGAGCTATCTTTAATCTATCAAGGCCAGGAAAGGGATAGGGGGTTGTCTTAGAGAGAGAGAGCTATCTTTAATCTATCAAGGCCAGGAAAGGGATAGGGTGGTTGTCTTAGAGAGAGAGAGAGAGAGAGAGAGAGCTATCTTTCATTTATCAGAAAGGGATGTGGTGTTAGTCTTAAAAGCGCGTCCGCAGAATCGGGCAATATTCACTTATAGCAGGCTTCCTCCTGTTATTGATTGCTGTTGGCTGTGGACACAGATCCACAAGGCAACAGGCATAAGCCAGCAGTTTGTCTATTAACGGGCTTACTGCTTGTGTCCAAGGCCAAACAAACTTAAGTGATGATTGCACTCATAGACTGACTATATTTTATATTTTTTTTTTTACATCTATGCCTATATCGCGTGTAGGCCGTGAGCTCCAGGGGTGGGATGGTAGGCCCTGGAGGCACACTTGAGGGCTGTGATGGTAGGCCCTGGAGGCACACTTGAGGGCTGTGATGGTAGGCCCTGGAGGCACACTTGAGGGCTGTGATGGTAGGCCCTGGAGGCACACTTGAGGGCTGTGATGGTAGGCCCTGGAGGCACACTTGAGGGCTGTGATGGTAGGCCCTGGAGGCACACTTGAGGGCTGTGATGGGAGGCCCTGGAGGCACAAATTTAGGGCTGTGATGGTAGGCCCTGGAGGCACACTTGAGGGCTGTGATG
This sequence comes from Chionoecetes opilio, assembly GCA_016584305.1. Classification (NCBI taxonomy): domain Eukaryota; kingdom Metazoa; phylum Arthropoda; class Malacostraca; order Decapoda; family Majidae; genus Chionoecetes; species Chionoecetes opilio. The sequence goes on along the minus strand of JACEEZ010018903.1, from coordinate 22,965 downwards.
GTAGGCCCTTTGGGGGCACACTTGAGGGCTGGGATGGTAGGCCCTGGAGGGCACACTTGGGCTGTGATGGTTGCCCTCCCCGTGTGGCGCAGCAGGATTTTTATAGTGGAGCCTGGATCAGAGGCTCATGCCGCCCCCCTGTGTCCCCCCAGGCCTCCGATGTAGTGGCGCATGGGGTGTTCTTAGCCACTTGGACGGTGCAGAGATTAAAGTGGATTTACGAGTCCCCACTCGGGATCGAAATCGTGTACCGGAACGCCACCCGGAGACGCTGACCACTCTGCTACCACCCCATTTAATAGTCCCTATTAAGAGTTATTTAAATTTGAGGGTAGGATCTTATATCCATAATAGGGGTACAAAATACCCCTAATCGCTCCTAAGAGATGCTTTAATAAATGATGTGAAAATACCTGGCTCTTATATACAGGTTTCGTTAGGTTGGGTTTAAATGATTTTGTTTTGCCGATGAAATGATTAATCCTAGAGGAAACCTTAATAGGGTAACAACATACAAACGTTAGGCTGGAGGTGTTTTACCTATTGGTATAATAGCTATCTCAAAAAAGGGGTACACCTTTGATTTTCTGTAAAAAATCATATTTTCTTGAATAACTCGAAAACTATGAGGATTACAGGAAATTTCTAGGATAGAGTAAATATAGAGCTTGAGCAGGCCTTTCTGATGAATGGTTAACACTATTTTCCCTACTGAATGGTCAACACTATTTTCCCTACTGAATGGTCAACACTATTTTCCCTACTGAATGGTCAACACTATTTTCCCTACTGAATGGTCAACACTATTTTCCCTACTGAATGGTTAACACTATTTTCCCTACTGAATGGTTAACACTATTTTCCCTACTGAATGGTCAACACTATTTTCCCTACTGAATGGTTAACACTATTTTCCCTACTGAATGGTTAACACTATTTTCCCTACTGAATGGTTAACACTATTTTCCCTACTGAATGGTGAACACTATTTTCCCTACTGAATGGTTAACACTATTTTCCCTACTGAATGGTGAACACTATTTTCCCTACTGAATGGTGAACACTATTTTCCCTACTGAATGGTTAACACTATTTTCCCTACTGAGTGGTGAACACTATTTTCCCTACTGAATGGTCAACACTATTTTCCCTACTGAATGGTGAACACTATTTTCCCTACTGAATGGTTAACACTATTTGTTCTGTCGCTGGAATACCGTTTTTATCAGACAACAAATCCGTGAGTGGTGTTTACATTCCCAGATCCTGACCGAGCGTGGGCGCCTGGGAGCCAAGACGCGGCAGCTGGTGCCCCCCGGCCTGCGGGAGGTGCTGGTGCCGGAGCGGGAGTTCTGGACGGCAGCCAAGACTCTCAACTTTCTGATGGAGGGACCCTACTTCAAGGCCGAGGGAGGGACAGACATCCAGTGGCCGCAAGTACTGAAGGATATGATCAATGAAGGTACTGAGTTATGAGAGCTATAGATGTAGCTATACAGTGCAAGACAGAGAAGGTGGCGCTGTCTTGCATCCGTCACGCTCCTTGACAAATTTTGTTTAAATTCCCTCCCGGCGCTTCCTATGGGGAATGATGGAAAAGAAAAGATGTCTGGGAACTCACTCACGGCCTGGACTTCCTGCTTGCAGTACAAATCATTAGCCATTAATGGGCAGTGACCAGGACACATTGCTTCTTATCGTCACTCCCGGCTTGATTTCCCAAAACGTCACCAAAACATTTTGGGAAAGTGTTTCCGCTCAAATTGGGTAAGGGCCTGAGCCACAGTTGTCTGCAGACCAGATCACCCGTATTCACAGCTTATATAAGATAGGTTTTAGTTCAAAAGAAATTGTGAGGGAGACTGGTTTATTAACTGGTCTACTTCCGTCCCTACTACTACTCCCTGCTGGTACTACTGCCTTGCCTTCCTATATGCCTACAGGGGAATCCATGTGTCTATATACCATAAATAAAGCCTCCCTTTTCCTTTCCCCCCCCCCCACACAAATCTCAGGCGACACGTTGGGCAAGACCCCCGCGCAGGGGAGTGAGTTGGCACTGGGCAGCACTGGGTTTCCCTGACCTGGCGCCTCATGGACTGCCGCCTCGAGGAACAGCTGCCACCGACGCATGTTTTGACCTCTACTGCCCCCCGGACACCCTCCACGGGGGCACTCTGGGGGCCACGGCGGGGGCCTCCCTCCCGGCCTTCATCAGCGGCCGCCATCACATGGTGGGTGGAGCCTCAATTCAGTGGTTAACTCCTGGAGACCCAGAACGTAATTTCAGTGTTATTTGGGTACCATTAGACAGTTTTTTGTGAATAGAAGAAATATTTGATAGATATGACCTGCTTAGTATCCTTGTCCAGTAATTACCCGTCAGGGTAGCGCGGTTGGTAGAGCTGTGGGCTCGCGTGCAGAGTCCCTGCATTCGGTCAGCGGTTCGAGCCCATCAAGTTCGTCCTGGCGTGGTGGCGCTTTGTATAGTCAATAATCTTGTAGTTGGTACTTGCAAAGTGTCTAGATAGGATCAAAGTATCTTATCTTATCGTCCAGTAACTCATTTGGTATATTCCGTTACTTTTCGTAATTTTATGGCTCGACAACAGGCAATTTTGTACAGCCCAGGAAAGATCTGGGCGTGAAAAACACCCAGCACTTCACCATGCATGGTGATGCCTGGTTAAATCCCGCATCTTGCCTCCCCCTCCCTCCCCTCCCTCCCCCCCCCCTCCCTCCCCCCCTCCCTCCCTCCCTCCCCCCCTCCCCCCCCTCCCTCCCTCCCTCCCCCCCCTCCAAACCACAGACTTTTACATTTGGAATTAAACAAGGATTTGACATCCTTTAAATCTTTTCCGAACACAGGGCAAAATTTCGGGGGTGGCGGGCCCCGGCCCCCCCCCCCCCCCCCCCCCCCGCCCCTCGGCCGTGCTGCTGCCTTGATACTGATAGCTATGATTTTGTTGCAGTTTTTAAAAAGAAAAAAATATAAATGTCCTACCACTACTTAACCCTTGGGGGGCCCAGAACGTCATTGCCTTTGTAATCTGTGTACCTTAAAATTTTTTAGTGACTATAAGCATATTTTATAGCTATGACCTGTTTAGTACCTTTGTCCACTAATCTTTTGATATTTTCAGTGACTTTTTCGTAATTTTTATGGGCAACAACAGACCATTTCATTGGAAAGGAAAAAATCTGGGCGTGAAGGATTTAAACTTACCCCCCCCCCCCCCCCCTGAGGTTGCTGAGGTCGTGGCTGTGTGCCCCGCCGTGCGCCCGTCAGCCATCCACGGCGCCTGGACCCCATCGCGACGGGGGACAACCCGGGGGTGATGGCGGGGGTGGTGGTGATGTCAAGACCCTGCCCGCCCTGGAGAGGAGCGGCCAAGTGGGCTGGAGTTTATTAGTTACTGACCCACAGAGGTCATATATATAGACAAAAGAGAGCATTATAGACCTTTTGAGGGTAGTGCTGCGAAAACACTGCCCGACCTGGAGAGGATGTGGAAAAGGAGTGCTGGAGGGTGAGTTACTTATTTACTTGACCACAAGGTCTTAATATAGACAGAGAAGCATTATAGACCTTATTGAGGCTGTAGTGCTGCGGGAAAACACGTCCGACCTGGAGAGGATGCTGGCCAAGGAGGCTGGGTGTTATTTGTTTTTTTAGTCGTTTGGAGGTTTTTATCTAGTGAGTGTTTCAGTTTTTTTGTGTGTTATTTGACCAAGGGTGAGGGGAGGGAGCTAAGTAGAGTGTTATGGCCTTTCACGGTTGCAGAATAAGGCAGGTGGTAGGAAGTAAGTAAGGGGGAGGCGGTAGCAGAGTGGTTAGATCTCCCAGGGCGTTCCGGTGCCCTGGGTTCAATCCAGAGTTAGAATAAAATCTTTGCACCTTTGGAGGGGCCTAAGAACACCCCATGCCCTCCCTTTTAACTCACCTTCGACTGTGGGCAGGGGAGGACACAGGGGGCGGCATGAGCCTTAATCACAGGCGTCACTATAACAGCTGCCTGCGCCCCCACGGGCGAGGGCCAACCATCAACCCCTCAAGTGTGCCCCAGGGCCAACCTCAAAACCCTAAAGTGTCCTCCGGGGCCAACACCCAAGCCCTAAGTAAAACCTCCAGGGCCAACCTCAACCCTCAAGTGGCTCCGGGGCTCCCATCACAGCCCTCAAGGTGCCCCAGGGCCAACCCATCACGCCCTCAAGTGGCCCGGGGCCCCCTCCCATCCACCCTCAAGTGTCCCTCCAGGGCCAACCACACAGCCCTCAAGTGTCCCCTCCAGGGAAACCATCACAGCCCCAAGGGGCCCTCCGGGGCCTACCATCACAGCCCTAAAGTGTCCTCCAGGGCAACCATCACAGCCCTCAAATTTGGCCCCCGGGGCCTCCCCAGCTCCCCCCTGGAGGTAAATGCCTACACGCGCATAGGCATAGAGAAAAAAAAAATATGTTAAAGTACGTAGAACTTTTAAAATATAAAATAAATCTCTCTGGTTTTCCCCCAGAGTGACAGCAGGGGCTGAACCCCCAGGCGCCCCGGACACACCGCCCTCTACTTTGGGGAGGTGAAGCACAAAAACAAAAGGGGAGGGAAATTCCGGCAGCACTCAAAGGGGTTCAAACTTTTAAAACATTTTCAACCGTTCAAAGGTGTGTGTGTGGTGTGTGTTTTACCTGTTGTGGTTAGGGAATATTTTACCTGGTGGGGGCCCCTCCCTTGTCTCAAGGGTCAATCTTAGCTTTAATAACATGAAATTCTTGGGATTATAATTTTCCCGTCCAGGTATTCCACATAGCAATGCACTGATAGGGAACACTGTACTTTGATGTCCTTCAAGCTTCAGTGTGTGTGGTGTGTGGTGTATCTGGTGTGCGTGTATCTGGGTGGGTGTGTTGTGTGTGTGTGTGATTGTATGACTTCTGTAACTGTTACAACGTATATAGTAATTTTATGCAACTGTTAGAGTGAACCCCTTTTAGGATTATGACCCCTTAGTTATAGATTACAGTATTTTTTGGCTTAAAGACGCACTTTTTTCCCCCCAAAAAATACCCTGAAAAATACTCCCGCGTCTTCCCAGGCAAAGTTGTAGGGGGGGCTTAAAGCCATCCAAAGCAGCCTCGAAAAGGATGTAAAATCAGTATTTCCTGCTACAATATCAAATACAAAAGACATTCAAACAACTAATTGTCCTATCACTGTGATGTTTCTAAGGTATTGGCGGGAGCCGTTCCCCCTCGGCAGATTGACGTCAAAAAGCTCCAACTATCGTCAGCTAGTATTGATGTAAAATTTCCACCGGGGTCACAGTAGCACAAAATCTGGAAAATTTTAGCTTGGAAATTTACACCCATGGGAAATTCATCAAAACTATTTACTTTTAAGGTTGAAATTCCCAAACCGGACCCAAGACTGGCAACACCCCAAAAATCGGCTATGGTTCCGCATTTTCCCCCAAACCGGAGAACACCCCCAAAACCCCGGGGGTAGTTGCCGGGGCAGCCGCTGGGTGCCACCAAAGGCCGCGGTTTCTCCCCGATTTGTTTGTTGTTATTGTTTAGTGTGTTGTGACGTAGAGTTGTGTACATGTTATTTTTGTATTCTAGAGGTCTGTTATTTGGGATTTTGGGCCCCAAACGTCCAGGAACACCTACTGGTGCAAGGGGAAAAAAAAAGGAAGAACAATGGTCAACTATTTCTGAAAAATTTACCTTTGAAGAAGTTGTGCTTTTTTCCCCTTAATAATCTAGTTCTAAAAAGTTGAAAATTTTCCCTTTCGGCTCGGGCGGTCCCCAGGTTGCCGAGTTTGGGAACTCAACCTTTACTACCACATAAAGTAAAAATTGTACCTACGCCCAAAAAAAAGGGGGAAAAAGGGACAGAAAGGGCACTTCAGACCCCCGCCTACCCAAAACATGGTAGATTTTTTCAACCGCCCAACCCGGGAGAAAAATTTTTTTTTTTTTCTTAAAAATTTTTTCCCCAATCCTTCCCCTTTTTCCAAGATGCAGCTCTTTAAGCCTTAAAATATGGTATTAAGTTTTTAAAATGAGCCCAATTTTTGTTATACTCTCTCTCTCTGATTCTGTTAAACTGTGATTTTTTATAAAATTTTGGGGTTCCTTTTAGAGTGTACTGGTGCAAAGGACCATGAAAAAAGTTTTTCCCGCAGGTATCGGTGTCCCTCCCTTCACTCTGCTCAAGGGTTGCGTCACAACCACGGAGGACGACGGCAAGTTCCCTTACTAGACGCGGCGCTCTCCTTCTTTGACGTGAGTGTTGGTGTGTGTGTGTTGAGTGTGTTGACCTGACCTAGTGTAGCATAAAAGGGCCAGAGGTGTATTTACAATTGTATCTTATATGTATCTTTTGGGTTGTATCCTGTCTTTGTATCTATAGTGTGATTTTCCTTCCTATCACCTCATCAGACACAGCTCCCCAGATAGCCCCCTTCTAACTTTCCTGAATCATGGATGTAGCAATGTATGTATTAACGCCTTACCATCACCCCCCCACCCATTCACTCACCCATCACCCATCACCCACCCTTTCCTAACTCCCCCCCATTAACCATCCAACCCCCCACCCATTCACTCACCCATTACCATCACCCCCCCCCCTTCACTCACCCAAAACCCATCACCCCCACCTATTCCCCACCCATACCCATCATCCCCCACCCATTCACTCACCCATTACCCATCACCCCCCCCACCCATCACTCACCCATTACCCATCACCCCCCCCCCATTCACTCACCCATTAACCATCACCCCCCACCCATTCACTCACCCATTACCCTCACCCCCCCCCCATTCACTTCACCCATTCCCCATCACCCCCCACCCATTCACTCACCATTCCCCTAAACCCCCGCCCATTCACTCACCCATTAACCATCACCCCCCACCCATTCACTCAACCCATTACCCATCACCACACACCCATTCACCCCACCCATTACCCATCACCCCCCACCCATTCACTCACCCATTACCCATCACCCCCAACCCATTCACTCACCCATCACCCATCACCCAAAACACCCATTCACTCACCCATTACCCATCACCCCCCACCCATTACCCCCACCCTTCCCCCCTTCACTCACCCTCCACCCATTCACTCACCCATTACCCATCCCCCCCACACCCATTCACTCACCCATTACCCATTCACTCACCCATTACCCATACCACACCCCCACCCATTCACTCACCCATTACCCATCACCCCCACCATTCACCCCCCCAACCCCCCCCCCATTCACTCACCCATTATCCATTACCCCCACCCAATTCACTCACCCTTACCCATCACCCCCACCCATTCACTCACCCATTACCCATCACCCCCACCCATTCACTCACCCATTACCCATCACCCCCACCCATTCACTCACCCATTACCATCACCCCCACCCATTCACTCACCCATTACCATCACCCCCCACCCATTCACTCACCCATTACCCATCACCCCCACCCATTCACTCACCCATTACCCATCACCACACACCCATTCACTCCCCCCTTTACCCATCACCCCCCCCCCATTCACTCACCCATTACCCATCACCCCCCACCCATTCACTCACTCCATTACCCAGAAACCACACACCCATTCACTCACCCATTACCCATCACCCCCCACCCATTCACTCACCCATTACCCATCCCCCCCCACCCATTCACTCCCCCATTCCCCATCACCCCACCCTTTTCACTCACCATTACCCATCACCCCCACCCTTCACCACCCATTCCCATCACCCCCCCCCCTTACCCATCACCCCCCCACCCATTCACTCCCCCTTTTACCCATCACCCCACACCCATTCACTCACCCATTACCCATCACCACAAACCCATTCACTCACCCCATTACCCATCACCACACACCCATTCACTCACCCATTCCCCATCACCCCCCACCCATTCACTCACCCTTACCCATCACCCCCCCCCTTTATCACTCACCCATTACCCATCACCACACACCCATTCACTCACCCATTAACCATCACCCCCCACCCATTCATTAACCCATTACCCATCACCCCCCACCCATTCACTCACCCATCACCCCCCACCCATTCACTCACCCATTACCCATCACCCCCAACCCATTCACTCACCCTTTACCCATCCCCAAACACACCCATTCCCCCTCACCCATAAACCCATCACCACACACCCATTCACTCACCCCCCACCCATTCACTCACCCATTCCCCCATCCCCCCCCCACCCTTTCCCACTCACTCAATCACCCATCACCCCCCACCCATTCACTCACCCATCACCCATCACCCCCACACCCATTCACTCACCCATTACCCATCACCCCCACCCTTTCCCCACTCACCCATTCCCCCATCACCCCCCACCCATTCACTCACCCATAAACCCATCACCACACACCCATTAAACTCACCCATTACCCATCACCCCCCACCCATTCACTCACCCATTTACCCATCACCACACACCCATTCACTCACCCATTACCCATCACCCCCCACCCATTCACTCACCCAATTACCCATCACCACACACCCATTCACTCACCCATCACCCATCACCACACCCATTCACTCACCCATTACCCATCACCTCCCACCCATTCACTCAACCCATTACCCATCACCCCCCACCGATTCACTCACCTCATCAACCATCACCCCCCAACCCATTCCTCACCCATCACCCATCACCCATCACCACACACCCCATTCACTCACCCATTACCCATCACCCCCCATCTATTCCCTCACCCCCCACCCTTTCACCCCCAACCCTTTTCACTCACCCATTACCCATACCCCCCGCCCATTCACTCACCCCATTACCCTCACCCCCACCCTTCACTCACCCATTCCCATCACCCCCCCCATTCCTCACCCATTACCATCACCCCCCACCCATTCACTCCCCCATTACCCATCACCACACACCCATTAAACTCACCCATTACCCATCACCCCCACCCATTCACTCACCCATTACCCATCACCCCCCACCCATTCACTCACCCATTACCCATCACCCCCCACCCATCCTGTCTGTCTGTCTATCTATCTGTTGGATGTGTATTTGTGAGAGAGAGAGAGAGAGAGAGAGAGAGAGAGATTGTTTCATCTATGTATTGCAACTCTCTCTCTCTCTCTCGCTCTCTCTCTCTCATTGGCACCCTTTTTGTCCCCCCAGACCACTTTTGACCACTTAGAGGCACAGAAGGAGGGCAAGATAGTGCCGCGGGCCGGGGTGGACGCGGAGTACGACGAGGCACTGGAGCAAATCAGTGCCACAAAACAGGAGTTAGCGGTCTACCTCAAGGAACAGGGCAGATTTTTCAGCACGAAGGTGGGTGTGTCTCTATACAGTCTGTGTGGATAATCAGTGCACGCCTCCGAAAAGGGAATGTTTACACATATGAGGCACCATGTTTATAACAAAATAATGCAGAATATCAACACTTACAATTGTAGTTAGTATTTCGTTGCGTAGCCCTTCCTCTTGATGACCCTTTGAAGGCCACGTGGTACACTGTCAGCAAGATTTTGAAGGAACTCAGGCTTAAATTCTTCCCAACACTTTCAGAGCTCCATTTCAAGCTTGGGGAGTGTAGAGGTGTCACGTGAGCGGAGTTTGCCTTTACTGATGGCCCAAAGATTTTCTATGGGTGATATATCGGGAGAATTACCTGGCCAGTCATCTATTCTCCCAATCTTGCAGTTTATCAAGCCACTGTATCACTCTCGAGCTGTGTGGCAGGATTTCCCGTCCTGTTGGAAAATCTGTGCCTGTGTCTTTTTTTAAAGCAGTCCTCCAGGTGGTCCCTTTAAAAGATCAAAATACACCACTTTGTTAACAGTTGTGTTCTTTGGGAAAATAACTAAGTTCCCAATACCATGAAAAGTAAAGCAACCCCACACCATTAAACTGGGAGGGTGTTTTGTGGTCTATGGTGTGTAGCGAGGCTCGGTGGGGTCTGAGCCGGGGCCACGGTACACTTTTGCTGGTCCTCCTCCACTCACACAGAAGGTGCTTTCGTCACTCCACAGCACAGCCCGCCACTTGTCGAGAGGCCAATCTCTGTATTTCTTTGCAAAGTGAAGCCTTTTCTTCCTCTGGCGGTCATTTAGCAGTGGCCTATTCCGCGCCCGGTAACACCCGTAGCCAAGGTCACGTTGCAAAGTTTCCTGTACAGTACGAAGCGACACATTACCAAGAAGAGTATGATTTTCCTCCTTCAGTTCTCTGGCTGCAAGGCTAGGATTGGCATCAAGCTGTTTGCCTTAACATGCTCCTGGTTCTGTTACACGTTTTATTTTTTTTTCCCAGGTTGTTTTTTTTTGGGAGCGGGAGAAATTTTTCCTCTCTGCCAGCCTTAAATCGGCGCATCAAATCTGCACTGTCTAAAGCTTTAGTCCTTTAAGCTTGCACATTTCCTTATTATTTATCCCAGCCTTGTAAAGATCCCAAAGATTGCTTGAATCCTTGTGCCATGCGTATGTTTTCCACCCATTATGTAATCCAGCAAAAAAAAGGGAAAAACACGGGATGTAGGGGAACGCTGCAGGCTGTAAGTTAAACATGAACTGTCAACGCCTATGGAGGGAGGAGAGGGAGGAAACCCTCCTCACAACCGGTGAGTGGCAAGATGATGTACTCGCTGTCAGCTACGATTCATGCCTTTGCATTTTTTTATAGCATGGAATCACAATCAAAATTTTTGGGGCATACGCCGGGGGCCGTCGCCTCGCCACCCTACGACGCCCCTCCCGGGGGTCACACCGCGAGTTTCCATGCAGCTCCTTTCCATACAAAAGCTCCGACAGAAACATCAATGCCCCGCAGGACTTGTGGGTGGCCCCTTGGCCTCTCACGCGGATTTCTTACAGATACAACGATGGGAAGGGTCGTTTCAGGGTAGCGTGCCACTGCCATATAGCCAAGTTTGGGGGACGATATGCAGGTAAAGGCCCGATCGTCCAGGTGCAATCGCTGATTTGACACGTAACATCCCGGTACCCCATGATTTGCGAAGAATTATTACCAAAGGCATGATGCTTCAGCACATTAGTGTCCATGTCTCCCCCAAACCAATGAGTAAGACAGGATCACAAGCGACTTGAGATCCGGACTTTGTCCTCCCGCCAGGTCCGACAACGCCAAATACTCCCCTGAGCGAGTCCATAACCCCGGGGGGCTTTCCCAATCCCCGTAAGATTGCTGACCCGCCGTCTTTTGGGACTGCGCTACCAAGGTAGAAAAAATTTTCCCAAGCCCTCAATGCCCTCGCCACACGATGAACAGACTGTATGCTTCTTTAGTAAGTCTCCCAAACACGGGGACCTTGGTTTTGGCCAGGAGACCTCAAGTCCCAAAGGCTTTGCCCCCTCGTGCAGCGCCCGAGAGCCATCCCCGGGCCCCCGGGACTCAGCAGATTACTGCATCATCGGCAAAAACAAATCAGTGTCTTGGGGGTTTCCGACGGATCCCACAATCACTTTTATCTACAACCTTTTCCCAATACCCAGTCCATAACAAGCGTTGAAAAGTGATGGGCAAGGACGCCACCTTGCCTCACTCCTGTATTACAGGAAAGAGTGGATACACTGCCCCACAACTTCACAGCACTCCAGTCCCAGAATAAGACCAGTTATCAAACCAATAGTCTTGCAGGAATCCCTCGAAGGTGCAGAGATCCCAGATTGACGTCCCGATGCACTGAGTCAAAGCCTTATTGAGATCAACAAGGCGCAAGCATCCCCTGTCGAAAACTCACGTCGCGTTCCACGGACACGAAGCGCTAGGATACGGTCGTTGTTGATTACCAGGCGTGAACCCAGACTGCTGAGGTCTCTGAGCTTCACCAGATGACTGCGAATGTGGCAGCACATAGGGGGCAAGCAACCTTGCATGGTACGCTGAGCATTGTAATACCGCGGTAATTGATTGCAGTCCTGTACGGTCCCCTTTCCCTTTCCAGATAGGGACGACCAGCCCCTCTTTCCGTCAGGAGGAATGGTACCTGATTGACACACGGCAGTCAGGACAGCATGCAACCCGAGGATCATGCATCACCCCCAGCATTGAGGAGCTCCGCACTGATAGTACAAACACCAGCTGCCTTTCCACCCTTCAACTTTGCTACAGCCTCTTCTGACTCTCGTCAAGAGAGGGTGCGGTTTCGTACAATGAGGAGGATCGGCATCCATGCCTGAACCCAGTGGTGTGAAGCGCTAGTTGGAGGCGGTCACCAGTGACAACTGCCAAAGTACTCAGGGGGCGCCAAAAGAGCCATCATGCCCATCCATGACGACACGAGGCGCCCATCTGCTGTTCGATAGCATCGCCCGAGATGGAGACTTGGAAAGGAGCTTCTTCATGCTCGGTAGGCGGGCGGAGGTCAGTAGCGTTCAAATGACATCGACATCCTTTTCGCGAGGACTCAGGGCATCATAACCTCTCCTTGTCTCTCATTAGGAGGGTCTAGTCCGGCGGGACCAGAGCCCTGTGCTGGTCCCGGTCCCAGCCAGCCTGGCAGCGCGACTCTCCTCGATTTTCTCCAGCGTCTCCGTCGGAGACAAAAACCACGCCTTGACCTCGGGCGCTCCCCAATACACTCCTTGGCAGCTTGTAGAGTTTCACGTTTGACGGTATACACAGTCTACAGGGTCCCTGAAGGAGCACCGAGCACATCAAACCGATTGAGGACTGCCAGCGCATACTCATGAGCACATGTCAAGACCTTCAGTTTCTCAAGATGAAACACAGTATGTTATCTCTTGAGATTCTCGGAGTGACATGAAGCTTAAGTTGTCGCAACAACAAGTCTGTGACTGGTCCCACAAAGAACTCAGCATCCGGTAAACCTGCAGTTTCTGGAGGATCCTCCAACGAGTACTAAAAAAACGAGGATGTGGTCGATCTCTTAGCTACCCCTCGGCAGTAACTATATACCAATGTTCCAGCGGTGGAGCTCTGGTCTATGATACCAAGAACCTGCAATCTCAACCTTATGGGACCTTGCAAAGGTTCAGAGCAGAGCAACTGTTGGTGTTTCTGGACCGGAGCCAGGGGACCAACACACAACTCGTTAGCCATTCTCACAGTGCCAGTAGTAGCATGAAGCTACAAATATAGTTAATATAGGAATGCACTATTTAATAGTGGTACAGGTTGAAGTCCAAACTCGGCATCCCAAGACTGGGCAACAACCAAAACTCGGTATGGTTCCGGATTTTCCAAAACACGGCAGGAACAACCCAAAAACCCTGGGCGTAGTTGCTGGGTCGCCGCCTGGGTGCCACCACACTAGACCGCTGGGTTGGCCACCACACTAGGCCGCTGGGTGCCAACACACTAGCCGCTGGGGCCACCCCACAATAGGGCGCTGAGGTTTCTCCCGGTGCGATTTGTTTGTTGTTCATGGTCAGTGGACTGTTGTGACTGTTAGAGTGTGTACACGTTATTTGTGTACTTCTACAGGTCTGTTATTAGGTATTATGGCTCCCAAAAAGTCAGGAAACACCTACTGGTGAAGGGAAAAAGAAAAAGGAAGACAATGTGTAAAATATTTCTGAGAAAATTGCTTTTTGAAGAGTTGGATTTTTTTTTTATGTGATTTTCATGCTTTTTTTTTCCTTAATATATCTACATTCTAAGAGTCGGAAAATCCTTACTCGGCTCGGCGCTGGTCTGTGGTTGCCGAGGTTTGGGAACTTCAACATGTACTACCTTAATAATGGCACTGGCCAAACAGGCAGTGCCATTGTGCTCTAGTAGTGGCATCCTCTCTGCACAACGCACCAAATTTCGCCTAGTCTCTAAGGAACACGGCTCCGGGCTCACACAAGTAGCTCTGCGTTTTTTAAAAGAAGGTGAAAAACTGCTGCCCCTTGCTGCTTATTAACTGAATTGAATTCAGGAGACACATGTCTATAAATATCCTGCCCAGTCCGGTCCCCTCCACCTTATGTGTTGTGTGGGTGGCAGCCTGCAGGAGTAAAGTATAATCATTGTATTCGTTGATGTGCTTGTGGTGGCAGCATGCAGGAGTCCGTGCTGAGCCTGGTGTACGTGCAGCGGGGTGTACTGGAAGTGTTTCCAGTACCAGGGGTCTTCAGTGGGGGAGGTGAGGGGGGAAGGCACCACCCCAGATTGTTCACCCCCAGCCTATCCTTCCGGGGGCACGCGGGAGCACGGCCGCTCAGGTTCCACACCCGAGACCCTCTCCCCCCCAGCCTCCCGACCAACCCTCAAGAAAATTGCTGATAAACTCCAGTGTCTGCGAGAGAAAGGTGTGTGTTTACATAGTTGTATTTATCTATTTGGTTAAACCTGAAGAAATTGCTCATCACACACAACACATAGGTAATTTCACACACACACACACACACACCACCCAATTATTACGCTTGATTCACCTCGGTTGTAATGCTCATTAACTCTCTCTCTCTTCTATAGTTCTCTCTCTCTTATGTCTCTCTCTCTCTCTCCCTCTCTCTCTGTCTCTCTCTTCTCTCTCTGTCTCTGTCTCCCTTTTCTTTACACTGATTTTATGGAAGAAGGTATGAACAGCTATAGGGTTGGCCGTCGACTGCCGTGCGGTGGCAGTCGGCGGTCAGCCAATCAGAGTTGATCAATCAATGCGGGCGTGCAATGATGTGCCGTCATTGTATTGCAGCTGTGTGTGGTGTGTGGTTTTTTGGTCAGCGAGAATTATTATTTAAATTTTTTATGTGTACTATTTTCTCTAGTTTCCTTACCTCATCATCCTCCCTCCTCTTCTCTTCCTCTTACTCTTCTCCTCCTGACTCTCCTCCTCCTCCTCCTCCTCCTCTCCTCCTCCTCCTTCCTCCTCCTCCTCCTCCTCCCTCCTCCTCCTCTTCCTCCTCCACCCTCCTCCTACTCTCCTTCATCCTCCTCATCTCCCTCCTATCCTCCATCGCCACGCCACGTAGGACGGGACAGCAAATTCGTTGCAGTGGGAAACCACGCCTCAGACGCATTTTTTTCAATTATGCACAATGAATGAATGATGAAAGGCAGGACCCTTAAGGCCCCATCACGGTACGATTGGTCGTACAATCTGATCCGACAGACCTGATCGATGGAATTACTACAACCCAACTAACGGATCCCGACCGCACACTCAGGTATCATTCAGTTGGTGATGGAAACGGTGGAGAGCGGTTCCCATGATGGGTCTATGCAACGAGGATCGAATCACTTTTGATGGAATATGATGCCAGCAGCGTAAGCATCATCCGTGTTCACACAAATTTCACAGAGGCAATTATTTTCTTAATATATTTCCGGAACACTTCTCATATTGTTTTTAGTTTTTTTATGTTTCCACATTACTAGCCTAGACTGTCGCTCATTGAGTTTCTCTGCCAATTACTCATAGCTGCATTTTTCTTAATTTATCAATTGACTTTTGTTTTTATTTCCCAACAAACATTCAGTTTCCAATAATTGGATGAATTCTGTCCAAAAGTGCATTGTCATCAAGGAAAAACAGTTCTCTTGTTAATCCTCTCGCGGACGCTTCAAGGGCGAAACTGCAGGCGGCCTCACGGTCAGCACACTCACTGGTGCAATCGGTCTGGAACCGGATGATCTGTCGGATCTAAAAAACCAAACCAAGCTGGTCGCCATCCGACAGCTGTCAGTCGGGTCGGACAGACCAAATAACCCCACTCACGATCCAATCTGGTGGGATCCAACAGAGCTGTCCCATGGTTCAAACCCCAGATGCACGGATGGATGCGGGGCCTTAACAGACCCTAACACCTGGCAGCTACCATTGGCCGCCTCTGACCCACGACACAATGGAGTATCTGACGGTTAAACAGAAAGATGAGATGATGGCGTGGGTTATTGAGTGGCAGTAGTGCGAGTAACTATTCCCTATCTAATAGTGTTAGAGTAGCTATTCCTATTTCAGTGTGTTACAGTAACTATTTCCCTATTTCCAAGAGTGTACAGTAACTATGTCCCTATTTCGGTTTACATAACTATTTTCCCTATTTCCCCCCCCCAGTGTTACAGTAACTATTCCCTATTTCAGAAGTGTTACAGTAACTATTTCCCTATTTCCAGTGTGTTACAGTAACTATTTCCTATTTCCAGTGTTACAGTAACTATTCCCTCTTTCCAGTGTGTTACAGAAATAACTATTCCCTATTTCCAGTGTGTTACAGTAACTATTTCCCTATTTCAGTGTGTTACAGTACTATTTTCCTATCCTGTGTGTTACAGAACTATTTCCCCTAGTTTACAGTGTGTTACAGTTAACTATTTCCCTATTTCACAGTGCGTTACAGTAACTATTTCCCTATTCCAGAGTGTTTACAGACAGCATGCAGAAAACAATGTCATATAGACCATCTGAAATCATCTCTTACAATAACTATTTCTCCTTTCCAGAGTTGAGTGAGGGCCTGCAGCTGAGCCTGTGTGACGCCTCCGTCCTCTGAGGGACCTGATCACCGCCGCCAAGAAACCCCTTCCTCAGGGACCTTAGTGGAGACGTCGCCTAAGACCCATCAAGGCCGCACTGCTGGTGAGTCTTCGCTTTCTTGCTTATGGGAGGACTAGACCGCCACACGTTAGTTGGCAAAAATTACCAACCTCCCTACCCCCTTCCGAAACGCAGGGATTGGCCGAGGTGTGGGGGCTTCAGGGCAGAAACTTGGAGTAAGGGCATGCTTAACCCCCCAACAACAACCTCAGCCCAGCCGTGCGTGGAAGGTGGGAGTGAAGGGGACACATTTTAGCCAGCTTGACGTGCGGTGAGTCTAGGGAGACACCAGGACAAGGGTGTCTATTCGGCCTACTAGTCCACCTTACAAAGATTGTCTCAGCGCAATATTATTAGACCTTCATTTTAAGTTTGTTTTTCAATAAATATTATTTCCAGGTTGTTCTTTCAGTAAGTTAGTGTGTAGTAGTAGTAGTAGTAGTGGTGGGTAGTAGTAGTAGTAGTGGTGGTGGTGGTAGTAGTAGTAGTAGTAGTAGTAGTGGTAGTGGTAGTAGCAGGCTGAAGTTCCCAAACTCGGACTCGGGACCAGCGCCGAGCCGAGTAAAGGGAATTTTCCGAACTTTGGGAACGTAGATATATACGGGGAAAAAAAGCATCACCTTCTTCAAAAGGCACTTTCTCAGAAATAGTTAACACATTGTTCTTCCTTTCTTTTCACGCACCAGTAGTGTTCTGGACGTTTTGGAGCCCATAATACAATAACAGACCTGTAGAGTACACAAAATAACAGTGTACACAAAAACTTCTACAGTCACAACACAACGAACAATAACACAAACATAATCGGCGGGAGAAACAAGCGGCCTAGTGGGGTGGCATCCAGCGCGCCTAGTGTTTGTGGCACACAAGCGGGACTAGGTGGTGGCACCCAGCGGCCGACCCGGCAAATACGCGCCGGGTTTTGGGTGTTCTGCCGAGTTTTGGAAAATCCGGAAACCATGGCGAGTCTTGGGATGCGAGTTTGGGAACTTCAACCTGTAACTTTTGTCTCAGATTGCAGGGGACTCAGTATTTAAAATGTTGTGTCAAATTATCAAGAGGCAGATCAGCCGTAAATACAAATATATATTCTATGGGATCATTTCAGGTTTTTGCTCTCGATAAATCTGATTGTCTACTACAAACATTGATTGTCAAGTAATTTATAATTGATAAAAATAGTTATTTGTTAATTATTATACATCATTAAGGATAATTTACTAGTTATACAATATATAATCAAGCATCTTATTAATTGAATATTTCCGTTACATCTTAATATGCAAAAAGAGAAAAACAAAATGTTAAGTTCATAAATGCCTCGAAGGATCCCCGGAGAAACACACAAAGCAAGAACAGTCCATGAAAATACCAAGTATACTCAGTTTTTATTCATTTTCAAAAACTTTCCTACATGTGTGACGAAGTTCATAGTTCCCGCGTATGTGTTGAGAGGTTCAAGATGGACCGGGGCAGAGCGTTAGCACCGCCACTTTGGAGGAAGTATGGGTAACGAGAGGTTGCCACCCGCGCCAGATAGGTCCCCCTATAAAAAACAGGTCGTGCACCCTTGCCTCGGCCCCCTACTCCAATCATTCACTCTTATAGTTGTGTTGTAGGGAGCACTGTGACGGCGGGGAACAAACACGTGGGAGGCTGTGTGAGGTCCTCATTTCTAACATGATACGGGGTATTGTGAGTATCTTGTAAAGTGCTTTCATCATTATTAGTTCACCGAGTCGGGTTAAGGCGTGTATTTACGGAAGTGAGAGTGGAGGACAGTAGGTGAGAGGGCTCAGTAGAAGCGCTACTTTTGTGATTGGAGGATAAAGTTCAGTAGAAGCGTGTGTTGTGTATAGAGGCTCAGTAGAAGCTTCTTGGTTATGTGATTGAGCTCAGTAGAAGCATATAAGGTTGTATGTTATGGTATAGAGACTCAGTTAGAAGTGCTATTAAGTGTTTTGTGTGTTGAGTCCGGTGACGGTTTAGAGAGAGACGGAAAGTGAGAGTGGTGAGATTTTGGTAGCGCTGGGGGGGGTGAGTGTAATCCATACCTGCGAGTTTCTAGTGACCGTGCATTCAGCGTTTATTTGTGTACCAAGGAATGGAGTTAAGAGTGTTAATTATCTTAAGGATTTATTATTGTTGATCTTGTTTTAAATATCATGACATTAACTTAATTAGTACACCCGTGTCCCTGGGGCATGGCCTGGGGTGGCGAACATTGTGTCACGACAGTGACATATTAATTGGCGACCTCGCCAGGATTACCTCGTTGTAAAGCGTTGACCAGATCTGACTCTCCCTTTACTTTTGTTTCGAGGTTAATAATGCCACGTAGGACCGGAGCGCGAGAACTAGAAGCAGCAGTGTGCATGAGCCTTAGGCTTATTGGACAATTTAGGAGTATATTGTGAAGTAGATCAGACAAACTTGACCCTGACTGTGAAGGGAAGCGCCCGGCTCTCACCTGAGGCCACGTGTAATTGAGTTGCAGCTTCAATTAGAGATAGCCAGATTGAGCTTGAACAGGCTTTAAAGTAGAGGCGTCTGTTGCGTCTGGGCGCCCAGGGCAGAGTTATCAGGGGCCGCCGCCTGTGACGCGGTAGAAGGTTTGATGTTACTCCCGCCTTTTTTTTCTTTATCTGCGAATGGTTCCCTTGTTCTCGAGGACGATCTGAAGTTACTATTTCCGATCATTTGAAAGGCAGCTAATGGCATGTCTGGGCCAAAGAAATATTGGCCATCCTTTCTGCACAAAGTGCATTGAAAAGGGAAGCACAGAGTGTGTATGCCCCCTTATGAAGGCAGGCTAATGATATGAATTGTTAAAAAGTGCATTCCAGGCCTTGAATGGTTCGAAAGTGTATGCAGAGATTTCCGTGCTTTCCGTAAATCAGCCACCAGACTCATGTAGAATTGCAGAGTTTTGGAAGATAGTTTTACAGGGTTAAGTGCAAGAGAAGGTGTCAACTTCTGACAGTTAGTGAACTAATTTTGCTGAAAAATCAAGAGGAGAGAGTCTCGCAGGAGGCCTCGATGTATCTTCAGAGAAAGATGTTAAACGTGTTGAGGATGCCGCGGTGATGAGGAGGAAAAAGAGGGGGGAAAAAAAAAGTTTACTTTGTTCATCGAGGACCGTTGGAGACGCCTCTCTATCTTAGAGGGGGTGGAGGGAGGAACGTACGCATGGGCGAGAGATTTGTACTGCGAGAGTTAGTCCGCCCACTTATGGCGAGTTAATAACAGGGCCGTAACTTACGTGCTTTCAGATTCACGTGTGGAGTGCCACATTGTGGGCTACACGGGAAACCTCGCGCAGAATTGCTGGAAAAGGCGAAAGATAGGGCAGCTTTAAACCTGTGTTGTGTAGCACCCGCGGAGGAACAGGAGCCAGCATGTGAGTTGTAACGTAAAGGGGACGAGTGTTGCTCAAGGCATTAATGTCCGGTTAAGGCCGTTAATTTGATTCCACCGTCAGTGAAGATACGCGGTTGAGTGTCGAGAAAGGGGCGCAGGTTATTGGAAGGCTCTGTTCTTTGAGGGCGCTGAGAAAGAGACACAAATCTTGGTACGTACCAAGCGTTTTGTCCCAAGGTTCTGTGAGCTCCAGGGGGGGGCAACAGAATTACCATCTTTAAGGGATTCAGGGGCCGGGGCATCCAGTATGCTGCAAGTCTGGCCCGTGGAGGAACGGGTTGAGAGAGTAGCTATCAGGTCACTGTGGATATTTAAGTCAGTGCGCTCGGCTGAGGTGAAGTGAGCTGTGGGCTAGTTAATGGGACCTCGTGTTAGTGGGCTGGTGAGCAGCGCCTGTGACTGTGGATTTCGTGCGGGGAACGATTTGGCCGGGGAGATGAGGCCCGCCTGCTGTCTGGAAATCCCAGCATCGGTCGCCCGAGTGAGGTGCTCATGAGTAAGCTTGAGCGAGAGGAGCCTGAACTTTTTCCTCTCGTGTGTGAGATGACCATGCTATGGGGACGCCTCACGGGCAGCGCCATGAGAGAGACAGAGAGGTCTCGGCAGAGAAGTTCTGATGTGGTATGAGAAAAAGTCTTGTCTCAGAGTTCTTCGAGATGTAATGAAACCTCCAGGGTCAGTTAGCCAAAATAGCCGGCAAGCCCACGATCGACGCTCACACCGTGACACTGAGTTGACCCAGTAAGGGAAGTTTTCATGGGGATCATGATGGGGTGGGGTAGAGAGTATGAAAACGAGGTGAGATGTAAGTTAGTGGGAAAAAAATTCACACCAGTGCTAACGGTGCGCCCCTCGTCCCACTGCGAGTTTTGATGAGCCATTTGAGAGTGTTAGGAGTTTGATGGGACCTCCTGAGGGCGTCCACAGTTTTATCTCTTACCATGGTTGTAATGAGGGTAACGAGGTATTTGGAGGCGGTGCTTTGTGACACCCACTCTCTATAATCTAGTGGGTGCCTTGCTGAGATTTTTCACTCATTTGTAATATATGAGTTTTGAAAGGAATGGTGAGCTTTGTAATCACCCCGACCATAGGGAAACTCAGAGTTGGGTAAATGTAATGTTATATGTGGAATGAGTGTTTCCCCAGAGAGCTACAGGAGGAACCACCGATCGAGTGGCCTGGTGGGTGCGGGCCAAAGGACGGATGTCAACGCTGAGGTACATGGCGCGTTACACCCGAGTGACGCGGAGGCGTGGGAAGGACACCCACCCAGGCCAGCCGAGAATCGGGGAGCAAGTTGGAGAACCTGTCTGGGGATAAGTCGAGAGGGGCGCTGTTCGCCCTTCTGGTCCGATACCCGAAGGTGTTCAGGGTCAGTCCTGGACGCACAAGGCTCGTGCCTCAGGTTGTTGATGTGGGAGACACATATGGAAATATCAGTATTTTTTTGGTTGCTTAGTGAGTGTATATTGATGATGATTATATTTAGTGAGATGTGGAGTGAATAAAATAAGGCTGTTGTGATATAAGGTTAAGTTATTTTTTTTTTGGTACGAAAATTCTCACTACGAGAATTTTCTATTTTTGATGGGGGAAGGTGTGACGAAGGTTCATATTTCCCGCGTATGTGTTGAGAGGTCAAGATGGCCGGGGCAGAGCGTTAGCCCCGCCCCTTTGGAGGAAGTATGGGTAACGAGAGGGTTGCCACCCGCCGCCAGATAGGTCACCCCTATAAAACAGGTCGTGACCCTTGCCTCGGCCCCCCACTCCAATCATTTCCACTCTTATAGTGTTGTGTGAGGAGCCACTGTGACGGCGTGGGCACACCACGTGGGAGGCTGTGTGAGTCCTCCTTTCTAACCCTTGATACCAGGGTATTGTGAGTATCTTGTAAAGTGCTTTCATCATTATTAGTTCACCGATGTCGGGTAGGCTGTATTTACGGAAAGTGAGAGTAGGAGGGAAGTAGGTGATGAGGCTCAGTAGAAGCGCTCTTTTGTGATTGGGAGGATAACGTTCAGTAGAAGCGTTGTGTTGTGTATAGAGGCTCAGTAGAAGCTCTCTTGGTTATGTGATGAGGCTCAGTAGAAGCACTCTAAGGTTGTATGTTATGTATAGAGACTCAGTTAGAAGTGCTCTTAAGGTGTTTTTGTGTGTTGAGGCCGGAGGTTAGAGAGAGACGGAAAGTGAGAGTGAGTGAGATTTTGGTAGCGCTGCGCGTGGTATCCCTACCTGCGAGTTTTCTGTGACCGTGCATTCAAGCGTTTATTTGTTGTACCAAGGAATTGGAGTTAAGAGTGTTAATTATATAAGGATTTCATATGTTGATCTTGTTTTAAATATCCTGAATTAACTTAATTAGACCCACATGTCCCTGGGGCATGGCCTGGGGTGGCGACCTTGTGTCACCGACCGTGACAATGGGTAACAGTATCAGTAATCAGTAATGCATGAGGGCAGGAATAGTATCTTGCCAAACAAATGTCTAACTAACACCGGAACAAGAAATATATCGGCGGCAGGCAATCCCTCGTAGCTGCCGGGGCGAAAAGTCAGCGTTTCCATACGAGGATCTCGGCGAAGACCCGTGGTGGTGCAGGCAGGATTATTATAGTGACGCCTGTGATTAGAGGCTCATGCCGCCCCCTGTGTCCTCCCAGGCACTCGCCATCGAAGGCAGAGTTGATGGGCAGGGCATGTGGGTGTTCTTAGGCCACTCCACAGTGCAGAAATATTTAAAAAGTGGATTTATGGGTCCCACTCGAGTCTTGGAGAACGCCACCCGGTGACGCTAACCACTCTGCTACCGCCTCCCCAACTGGTGGTTCCCGGGGGTGTAGGCTGCTGCTGTCCTTGCCGCCCTGTGGAAGAGAAACAGGAGTCTAGAATGTGCACTAAGTGACACAGCATAGTATACTTCACACAATAAATCCTGCCTCCTAGAAATGCTTTTTAATTAATGTTAATGTCATTTCCCCGAATAATTCCTTGTA
>JACEEZ010018902.1:0-11303 GCA_016584305.1 Chionoecetes opilio | reverse complement strand
AAAAAAAAAAGTTTTTTATTTCTTTTTAAAAAATTTTTTTTTTTGTAGGGCCCTTTAAATTTTAGGGCTTTTTTTATAATTTTTTTTCTAAAAAATTTTTTTTAACAAAATTTTTTAAATAGCTAAAAAAAAAAATTAAAAAAAAATTGTATTTTTCATGAATTTAGATATCATTTTAATCAAAAAAACAATGTTTTTTTTTAAGTTTTTTAACTTTTTTTGGAAGGCTAAAATAATGTCGAAATTTACATTATTCACTTTTTACATTACTATTTTTACAATGTTATAGCTAAAAAATGTTTTTTTTCTAATTTAGGTACCAATTTTTAATCTTAAAACAACTTTTTTTAAAAGGGGTTTTTAATATTTTTTTTGAAAGCCTAAAAAATGTCGAAATTTCATTATTCAGCAATTTTACAAAAACTATTTTTTACAATACTATGAGCTTAAGTATGTATTTTTCATAAAATTTATGTTCAATTTTATTTTTTTAAAAACAACGTTTTTTTAGTGTTTTAATGTATTTTTGAAGGGCTAAAAAATTGAAAATTGACATTATTCACCCTTGTTTTGATAGAAAAATTCAAAATTTTGGGGGGAATTATTTTTTTTTCTTTAAAAAAAAAAGATATTGCTATTTTAAAACATTTAATTTTAAAAATAGGAGTTTGAGACATTTATTGTGATACATTTGTAATTATCGTTTTTTTTCATAGTTTCTTCTTAATGTAGTTTTATATCATTAATAGAAGGAATTTACCTTTTATGATAAAGCTTTTACCCCAAAATGTGTTCTTTTTAATGATATTAGTAGTTATCGGGGATATATGCTGTTTTTTCCAAAATTGAAGTATTTAAATCCTTTTTTGAATAATTTGCACCTATATTAACAATTACATTAAAAAGCTATTAAATAAAAAAGTAAAGGTTATTTTTTTGTGATATAAAAATTTTATTGCAAACGTTTTTCATAGTTTTTGTAAACTGTACGTTATTGATATATACAAGTAGTTTTACTTATCCTATTGCTTAAACCCAAAAAAAATTTGTGTTTTCAATTTTTACTATTTATTGGTGATATATAAACGTTTTCCTACCAAAATTTAAGTTACAATCCTTTTTTTTTGTTTTCCCCCCCTTTTTCATAATTAAGTATTAAAAGAAGGTAAGAGGTTATTATTGTGATAAAAACGGTATTTGCAGCGTTTTTCATAATTTCTTGTAAACGTAGGGAATTGTTATATACAAGTATTTTACTTTTAATTGCTTAAACCCAAATAAAAATTAGTGTTTTCAATTGATTTAGGGGAGTTTCAGTATATATCTGTTTTTCCTACAATTTAAGTATAAAATCCCCTTTTTATAATATTTTCACCTATACGTGCTTACCGTTTACGATTAGCTATTAAATAGAAGAGTAAGAGGTTATTTATTGTAGATATAACGGTAATTGCAAGTGTTTTCAATAAAAGTTTCTTCTAACTGTAGCGTTATTGTATAATATACATTAGTAGTTTCCTTATATATTGCTATACGAACCCAGTTAAATGTAGTGTTTTTCATTGAGTTTTTTTTAGCCTAGTCTTGTATCAGTGAATATATTAGCTGTTTTCCCTACAAATTGAAGCCATTATCGCTCTTTTAGAACATATTTTGCTCCTATTAAGTAAGCGTACATTACTCATTAATGCTATTAAATAGAAAGTAAGGTTATATTTATTGTGCTATAACGGTATAGTTGCTTGCTTTTTCATATTTTCGTGTATAACTGTATGCGTTTCTTGTATATATAACAAGTAGTTACCATCATATTGCTATAAACCCCTAATGTGTTTTTCATGATTTTAGCTAGTTTTCAGTGATATATAGATGTTTTCCTACAAATTGAAGTATAAAATCTTTTTTAGAATCTTTGCACCTATAAGAAGCTACATTACATTAAGCTAATTAAATAGAAGAGTAGAGTTATTTATTGTGAGTATTTATACGGTAATGCAAGCGTTCTTGGCTATGAGCACGGAGGGTTCTGTAACTTTAGCGTTTATTGTAATATATACTATTAGTTTTACTTATCATATTGCTATAACCCATAAATGTAGCTTTTTTCAATGATTATTAGCTATTTATCGGTGATATATAGCTGTTTTTCCTACAAATTGAGTAAAATCCTCTTTTTAGAATAATTTGCACCTAATAAAGTAGCTTACATTACATTAGCTATAATAGAAGAGTAGAGGTTATTTATTGTGATATAACGGTATATTGCAGCGTTTTTGCATAGTTTATTCTTAAATGTAGAGTTGGTTGTATATATACAAGTATTTTTACTTATTATATTGCTAATCAAACCATAAAATGTAGTGTTTTTCATGATTTTAGCTAGTTATCAGTGATTATATAGCTGGTTTTTCCTACAAATTGAAGTATAAAATCCTCTTTTTAGAATAATTTGCACCTATAAGTAGCTTACATTTACATTAAGCTATAAATAGAAGAGTAAGAGGTTATTTATGTGATATAACGTATATTGCAAGCGTTTTTCATATTTCTTGTAAACTGTAGCGATATGTATATATGCAAGTAATTTTACTTATCATATTGCTATAACCCATAAAATGTAGTTTTCAATATAGTAGCTATTTATCGTGATATATAGCTGTTTTTCCTACAAATTGAAGTGTAAAATCCTCTTTTTTAGCAATTTTGCACCTATGTAGCTTACCTTACTTAAGCTATAAATAGAAGAGTAAGAGTTTATTTATTGTGATATAACGGTAAATATTGCAAGCTTTTTCATAGTTTCTTGTAACTGTAGTGTTATTGTATTATGACAAGTAGTTTTACTTATTATAGTGCTATAACCCCCTAAAATGTAGTGTTTTCACTGATTTAGCTGATTATCGGTGATATATAAGCTGTTTTTCCCTACAAATTTGAAGTATAAAATCCTCTTTTAGAATAATTTGCACCTTAAAAGTACTTACATTACATAAAGCTATTAAATAGAAGAGTAAGAGTTTATATTTGTGGATGTAACTGTATATATGGCAAGCGTTTTTTATAGTTTCTTCTAAACTGTAAGCGTTTATTTTATATATACAAGTAGCTTTTTAACTTAATATATGTCTATAAACCCATAAAATGTAGTGTTTCATGACGTTAGCTAGTTTCAGTGATTAATAGCTGTTCATATAGAAATTTGCACTCTATAAGTAGCTTACATTCATTAGCTATTAATAGAGAGTAGAGGTATATTTATTGTGATATAACGGTATATTGCAGCGTTTTTCATAGTTTTCTTGTAAACTGTGCGTTTATTGTAATATACAGGTTAGTTTTCTTATCATATGCTATAAACCCATAAATTGTAGCTTTTTCAATGATTTAGCTATTTATCGGTGATATGGTAGCTGTTTTTCTACAAATTGAAGTATAAAAATCCTCTTTTTAGAATAATTTGCACCTATAAGGTAGCTTTACATTACATTTAAGCTAATTAATAATAGGTGGTAAAGAGGTTATTTATTGTGGATATACGGTATATTGCAGGCGTTCTTCTTAGTTTGTATTCTAACTGTAGAGTTATTGTATATATACAATAGTTTTAACTATTCATATTGCTATAACCCATAAAATGTCGTGTTTTTTCAATGATTGTAGCTAGTTTTAGCAGTGATAATAGCTGGTTTCCTACAAATTTGAGTATAAAAAGCTCTTTTAGATAATCTCCCCTAAACGTATGCTTACATTACATTAAGCTATTAATGGAAGAGTAGAGGTTATTTTAATAGTGATATACGGTATATTGCGAGCGTTTTTCATAGTTTCTTCTAAACTGTTGCGTTATTGTATATATACAAGTAGTTTTCCTTTATATATTCCTATAGAACCCATGGAAATATAGTGTTTTCAATGATTTTAGCTAGTTATCAATGATATATATTGCTGTTTTCCGACAAATTGGAAGTAATGAAAATTCCTCTTTTTAGAATAATTTTCACCTATAAGTAGCTTTACATTACATTAATCTATTATAAATAGTAGGGTTATTTATTGTGATATAATGGGATATTGCAAGCGTTTTTCATAGTTTCTATCTAAACTGTAGCGTTATTGTATATATCAATTAGTTTTACTTATCCTATTGCTTAAACCCATAAAATGTAGTGTTTCTCAATGATATTAGCTATTTATCGGTGATATATATCTGTTTTCCTACAAATTTGAAGTATAAATCCTCTTTTTTAGAATAATTTGGCACTATAAGTAGCTACATTACATTAGGCTATTAAATAGAAGAGTAAGAGGTTATTTATTGTGATATATACGGTATATTGCAAGCGTTTTATTATATAGTGTTTTCTTGTAAACTGTAGCGTATGGTATAAATGCAAGTAATTTTACTTATCATATTGCTATAGAACCCATATCTGTATTTTCAATGAATAGCTATTTATCGGTGATATATATTAGAAGTATCGGTTTGATATATAGAAGAGTAAGAGGGTTTATTTATTGTGATATAATGGGATATTGCAAGCGTTTTTTTCATAGTTCTTCTAAACTGTAGCGTTTATTGTATATATACCAGTAGTTTTTACTTATCCTACTGCTATAAACCCCTAAATGTAGTGTTTTTCAATGATTTAGCTTTTATCGGTGTATTAGCTGTTTTCTACAAATTTGAGTATAATCCTCTTTTTAGAATAATTTGCCCTATCAGTAGCTTACCATTACATTTTTAAGACTATTAAATAGAAGAGTAAGAGTTTTATTTATTAGTACGATATAACGGTATATTGCAAGCGTTTTACACTATAGTTTCTTGTAAACTGTAGCGTATTGTATATATGGCAAAGTAATTTTACTTATCATATTGCTATAACATAAATGTAGTTTTTTCAGATGAATATTATCTATTTATCGGTTGTATAAGCTGTTTTCCTACAATGGAGCTAAAATCTTATTTTTTAGAATAATTTGCACCTATAAGTAGCTTACATTACATTAAGCTATTAAATAGAAAGGTAGAGGTTATTTATTGTGATATAACGGTATATTGCAAGCGTTTTTTCATAGTTTCTTCTAATTGTAGCGTTATTGTATATATACAAGTAGTTTTTACTTATCCTATTGCTATAAACCCATAAATGTAGTGTTTTCAATGATATTAGCTATTTATCGTGATATATACTGTTTTCCCTACATTGAGTATAAAATCCTCTTTTTAGACTAATTTGCACCTATAAGTGAACTACGATTACATTAAGCTATTACATAGAATAGAAGCAGGTTTTTTATTGTGATATAACGAGTATATTGCAAGCGTTTTTTCATTAGTTTCTTGTAACTGTACGTTATTGTTAATAATATACAGGTATTTTTTACTTATCTTATTGCTATACAACCCATAAGATGTAGTGTTTTCATGATATTAGCTATTTATTTGTGATATATACGGGTTTTTGTTTTTTGTTTTTTTTTTTCCTTACAAATTGAGATAAAAAAATCCTCTTTTTATAATATTTGCACCTATAAGTAAGCTTACATTACATTAAGCTATTAAATAGAAGAGTAAGAGGTTATTTGTTGGGATATAACGGTATATTGCAAGCGTTTTTCATAGTTTTCTTCTAAATTTGTAGCGTTTATTGTAATATACAAGTAGTTTTTATGCATTATCCTATTGCTATATGTAGCTGCCGAGTAAAATGTAGTGTTTTCCAATATAGTAGCTATTATCGTGATATATAGCTGTTTTCGCTACAAATGATGTATAAAATCCTCTGTTTAGAATAATTTTGCACCTATAAGTAGCTTACATTACATTAAAGCTGTAAATAGAGAATAATAAGGTTATTTATTGTTATATAACGTTATATGCAAGCGTTTTTCATAGTTTCTTCCTAAATGTAGCGTATGTATATATACAAGTAGTTTTACTTATTATCTTGCTATAAACGCCATTAAAATGTAGTGTTTTCATCAATTTAGCTAGTTAGTAGTGATATACTAGCTGTTTTCCTTCAAATTGAAGTATAAAATCCTTTTTTTAGAATTATTTGCACCTAATCAGTAGCTTACATTCCATAAGCCTATTAAATAGAAGAGTAATAGGTTATTATTGTGATATAACGGTATAGTGCAAGCGTTTTTCATAGTTTTTCTTGTAAACTGTAGCGTTATATGCTATTATATACAAGTGAGTTTTTACTTATCATATTGCTTATAACCCATAAAATGAGTGTTTTTAATGATATTAGATATTTATATCGTGATATTAGCTGTTTCCCTACAAATTGAAGTATCAATCTCTTTTAAATATTTCCCTATAAGTAGCTTACATTACATGAATTCTATTAATACAATAGTAGGGTTATTTATTTTGAGATAATTTATATTGGCAAAGCGTTTTTCCATAGTTTTCTTGTAAACTGTACGTTTATTGTATATATACAAGTAGTTTTTTTTACTTATGGATATTGCTATAAAACCCATAAAATGTAGTGTTTTGCATCACTGATTTTGCTAGTTATCAGTGAGAGTTTTTTTTTTCTAAAAATGAGTATATTCTTCTATCTGTAGCTAAATAGCTTTTTAATATTTGCTACAACCTATTTTTACAAAATTAATTCACAGCTTTAAATAGTATTATTTCATGAAATTTTAGATAGCAATTTTAATCTTATAAACATTGTTTTTTCAAGTATTTTAATGTCTTTTTGAAAGCCTAAAAATGTCCAAATTTTGAATGATTTCAGCCACTTTTACATGACCTATATTTTACAATTTATGAGCTTAAATTGTATTTTTTAATTAAATTATAATATTCAATTTTAGTTCCTAAAAGTAACGTTTTTTTCATATGTTTGAATGTAGTTTTGCAAGCCTAAAAAATGTCGATATATAACATGTCATTTCAGCACTTTTACACAACTATATTTTTTACAATATTATGAGCTTAAAATATGTATTTTTCATTAAACTTTATATATCAATTTATTCCTAAACAACGTTTTTTCAAGTGTTTAAATGTAATTTTTTGAAGGGCTGAAAAATGTCGAAAATTGGACCATTATTCAGCCCTTTTTTTTTTGATTAGAGAATTCAAAATGTGGAATTATTGTTGTTTTCGTTAGAAATTGCTATTTTCAACTACTGTAATCTTATCATAGGAGTTTGAGACTCTATATTGTGATACAATTGTATATTATACGTGTTTTTCCTAGTTCTTCTTATTTGTAGTGTTTTTCCTTATAAAGGAATTACCTTATGATAATGCTTTTATACCTCACAATGTGTTCTCTTCAATGATGTTTAGCTAGTTTCGTGATATATAGCTTTTTCCTCAAATAAGAATACATCCTTTTTTAGAATAATTTGCCACCTATTAGCTTACATTACATTATCTAAATAAATAGAAGATTAATAGGTTTCTTTATTGTGATATAACGGTATATTGCAAGCGTTTTTTCATAATTTCTTGTAACACTGTAGGGCTTATTGTATCTATACAAGTAGTTTACTTAATCAATTGCTATACACACATAAAATGTAGTGTTTTCAATTATTTTAGCTAGTTATTCAGTGGAGGAGTTTGTTTTTTTCCTAACAAATTTAAGTATATTTCTTTATATCTGTAGCTACTAAATGGCTTTTTATATTTTTCTTGCAACTATATTTTCAAATTTAATAGCTAAAAAATATGTATTTTTCATGAAATTTAGATATCAATTTTAATTCTATAAAAACATGTTTTTTCAAGTATTTTGAGACTCTTTGAAGGCTAATACTGGTCGAAATTCTGACATATTCATCACTTTTTACATTACTATTTTTACAATGTTCTGAGCTAAAAATATGTATTTTTCATTAAATTTAGTACCAATTTGTTAATCTTAAAAAACAACGTTTTTTCAAGTGTTTTATATTTTTTGAAAAAAAGCCTAAAAAATGTCGAAATTTGACATTATTGCAGCATTTACACAACTATATTTTACAATACTATGATCTTAATATATGTATTTTCATGAAATTTATGTATCAATTTATTCTTAAAAACAACGATTTTTCAAGTGGTTTTAATGTAGTTTTGAGGGCTACAAATGTCGTAAACTAATTGACATTATTCAGCCCTTGTTTTGATAGAGAATTCAAAATGTGGAATTATAGTTGTTTTCGTTAGATATTGCTATTTAAACTATTGTAAGCTTATAATAGGAGTTTTGAGACAATTTATTGTGATACATTTTTTATATTATACGTGTTTTTTTTCCTAGTTTCTTCTTAATTGTAGTGTTATATCTATTAATAGAAGGAATTTACCTTATGATAATGCTTTATAATAAAACCTCAAAAGTGTTCTTTTTAATGATATTAGGCTAGTTTCGGTGATATATGCTGTTTTCCTACAAATTGGCAAGTATAAAATCCTTTTTTTAGATAATTTTGCACCTATAAGTACTTTACATTACATTAACTTTAAATAGAAGGAGTAATGAGGTTATTTATTGTGATATAAGGTAGATTGCAAGCGTATTTTTCATAGTTTCTTGTAAACTGTAGCGTTATTGTATATATACAAGTATTTTTACTTGATCCTATGCTATAAACCCAAAAAATGTAGTGTTTTCAATTATATTAGCTATTTATTGGTGATAATATAGCTGTTTCCTACCAATTGACGTATACAATCCTTTTTTTTAGAAGTAAATTTGTCACCTATAAGTAGCTTACATAGATTTAAGCTATTAAATAGAAAGTAAGAGGTTATGTATTGTGATATAACGGTTATATTTCAAGCGTTTTTCATAAATTTCTTTGTTAACTGTAGCGTTATTGTATATATACAATTAGTTTTACTTATTATATTGCTATAAACCAATAAAATTGTAATTTTCAATTAATTTAGCTAGTTATCAGTGATATATAGCTGTTTACCTACAAATGAAGTATAAATGCCTTTTTAGAATAATTTGCACCTATAGTAGCTTACATTACATTAAGCTATTAAATAGAAGAGTAGATTATTTATTGTGATATAACGTATATTGCAAGTTTTTTCATAGTTTCTTTAAACTGTAGCGTTATTGTATATATACAAGTAGTTTTACTTATTATATTGCTATAAACCCATAAAATGTAGTGTTTTCAATGAGTTTAGCTAGTTATCAGTATATAAGCTGTTTTCCTACAAATTGAAGCATAAAATCCTCTTTTTAGAATATTTTGCACCTAAATAGCTTAGCATTACATTAAGCTATTAAATAGAAGAGTAAGAGGTATTTATTGTGATATAACGGTATTCTTGACGTTTTTATTAGTTTCTTGTAACTGTAGCGTTATTGTATATATACAAGTAGTTAACTTCATATTGCTATAAACCCCTAAAATGTAGTGTTTTCATGAATTTTAGCTTTATCAGTGATATATAGATGTTTTCCTACAAATTGAGTTATAAAATCCTTTTTTAGAATAATTTGCACCTATAAAAGCTTACATTACATTAGCTATTAAATAAAGAGATAAGAGGTTATTTATTGTGATATAACGGTATATTGCAAGCGTTTTTCATAGTTTCTTGTAAACTGTAGCGTATTGTATATATACAAGTAGTTTTATACTTATCATATTGCTATAAACCCATAAAATGTAGCTTTTTCAATGATATTAGCTATTTATCGGTGATATATGTGTTTTCCTACAAATTGAAGTATAAAATCCTCTTTTTAGAATAATTGCACCTTAAGTAGCTTACATTACATTAAGCTATTAAATAGAAGAGTAAAGGTTATTATTGTGATATAAGTTCGTAATTGCAAGCGTTTTTATCAAGTTATTCTAAACTGTAGAGTTATTGTATATACCAAGTAGTTTTTTATTATATTGCTATAAACCCATAAATGTAGTGTTTTCAATGATTTTAGCTAGTTATCAGTGATATATAGCTGTTTTCCTACAAATTGAAGTATAAAATCCTCTTTTAGAATAATTTGCACCATAAGTAGCTTACATTACATTAAGCTATTAAATAAGAGTAGAGTTATTTATTGTGATATACGGTATATTGCAAGCTTTTTTCATAATTTCTTGTAAACTGTAGCGATATTGTATATATGCAAGTATTTACTATCATATTGCATAATACCCATAAAATGTAGTTTTCAATGATATTAGCTATTTATCGTGATATAAGCTGTTATTCCTACAAATTGAAGTGTAAAATCTCTTTTTAGAAAATTTGCACCTAAAGTAGCTTACATTACATTAAGCTATTAAAAGAAGTTAAGAGGTTATTTATTGTGATGTTAACTGTATATTGCAAGCGTTTTTTATAGTTTCTTCTAAACTGTAGCTTATTGTAATATTACAAGTAGTTTTACTTTATATATTGCTATAAACCCATAAAATGTAGTGTTTTCAATGATTTAGCTAGTTATCAGTGATATATAGCTGTTTCCTACAATTGAAGATATAAAATCCTCTTTTTGAATAATTGTCACTATAAGTAGCTTACTTACATTAAGCTATTAAATGAAGAGTAAGGTTATTATAGTGATTAACGTATATTGCAAGCGTTTTTATAGTTTTCTTCTAAACTGTTAGCGTTTATGTAAATTTCAAGTAGTTTTACTTACTATATTCATCTAAAACCCATAAAATATAGTGTTTTCAATGATTTTAACTAGTTATCAATGATATATAGTGTTTCTAATTTGAAATAAAATTTCTTAGAATAATTTGCACCTATAAGTAGCTTACACTACTTATTAAGCTATTAAATTAGAAGAGTAAGAGGTTATTTATTGTGATATAACGGTATATTGCAAGCGTTTTTCATAGTTTCTTGTAAACTGTAGCGTTATTGTATATATACATAGTAGTTTTACTTATCAATTGCTATAAACCATAAAATGTAGCTTTTCAATGATATTAGCTATTTATCGGTGATATATAGCTGTTTTCCTACAAATTGAAGTATAAAATCCTCTTTTTAGAATAATTTGCACCTATAAGTAGCTTACATTACATTAAGCTATTAAATAGAGGAGTAAGAGGTTATTTATTGTGATATAACGGTATATTGCAAGCGTTTTTCATAGTTTATTCTAAACTGTAGTGTTATTGTATATATACAAGTAGTTTTACTTATTATATTGCTATAATCCCATAAAATGTAGTGTTTTCAATGATTTTAGCTAGTTATCAGTGATATATAGCTGTTTTCCTACAAATTGAAGTATAAAATCCTCTTTTTAGAATAATTTACACCTATAAGTACTTACATTACATTAAGTATTAAT
>JACEEZ010018901.1:86278-101111 GCA_016584305.1 Chionoecetes opilio | reverse complement strand
AAAAGGTATATTGAGCTTTTTTTCCTAGTTTCTTTAACTGTAGCGTTTGTATATATACAAGTAGTTTACTTTTTAATGCTATAACCTAAATGTAGTGTTTTCAATGATTTAGTAGTTATCGTGATTATAGCGTTTCCAAACAAATTGAAGTATAAAACCTCTTTTTAGAATAATTTGCACATATAAGTAGCTTACATTACATTAAGCTATTAAATAGAAGAGCAAGAGGTTATTTATTGTGATATAAAGGGTTTATATTGCAGGTGTTTTTCATATTTTTCTTCTAACTGTACGTTATTGTATATATACAAGTAGTTTTACTTATTATATTGCTATAAACCCATAAAATGTAGTGTTTTCAATGATTTTAGCTAGTTTTTCAGTGATATATACCCTTTTTTTCCTACAAATTGAAGTATAAAATCC
This sequence comes from Chionoecetes opilio, assembly GCA_016584305.1. Lineage (NCBI taxonomy): Eukaryota > Metazoa > Arthropoda > Malacostraca > Decapoda > Majidae > Chionoecetes > Chionoecetes opilio. Next base: position 100,685 of record JACEEZ010018901.1, on the reverse strand, counting down.
TTTTTAGAATAATTTGCACCCTTTTAAGTAGCTTACATTAATTAAGCTAATAAATAGAAGAGTAATGGGTTATTTATTGTGATATAACGGTAAATTTCAAGCATTTTTCATAGTTTCTTGTAAACTGTAGCGTCATTGTATATATACAAGCAGTTTTACTTATCATATTGCTATAAACCCAAAAATGTAGTGTTTTCAATGATTTTAGTAGGTATCAGTGAAGAGTGGTTTTTTTCTACAAATTGAAGTATATTTTTCTTTATATCTGTAGCTAAATAAGCTTTTTAAATATGCTACAACTATATTTTGTCAAAATTAATAGCTAGAAAATGTATTTTCATGTATTTAGATATCAATTTTAATCTTAAAAACAATGTTTTTTCAAGTATTTTAATGTATTTTTGAAACCTAAATAATTCGAAATTGACATTATTCAGCACTTTTACACAACTTATATTTTACAATGTTATGAGCCTAAAAATATGTATTTTTCATGATATTTTTGGTATCAATTTTAAAATCCTAAAAACAACCGTTTTTTTCAAAGTGTTTTAATTTATTTTTGAAAGCCTACAAAATGTCGAAAATTTTGACATTATTCACCACTTTTTTTGATAGAGAATTATAATGTGGATTATAGTTGTATTTCGTTAGAAATTTCTATTTTAAAGCTACTGTAAGCTTATAATAGGAGTTTTGAGTCTCTATATTGTGATTACAATTGTATATTAGTACGTGTTTTTTCATAGTTTCTTCTTAATTGGAGTTTTAATATCATTAATAGAAGGATTTATCCTTTATGATAATGGTTTATACCCTCAAATGTGGTTCTTTTCAATAATTTGACCTAGTTATTGGTGAATATATAGCGTGTTTTTTTTCCTACAAGTGAAGTTTAACAATACTTTTTTTAGAATAATTGCAACCTATAAGTAGCTTACATTCTTAAGCTAATAAATAGAAGAGTAAGAGGTTTTATTTATTGTGATATCACGGTATATTGGCAAGCGTTTTTTCATAGTTTCTTCTAAACTGTAGCGTTATTGTATATATACAAGTAGTTTTACTTATCTTTGCTATAAACCCCAATAAAATGGAGTTGTTTCAATGATATTAGCTATTATCGGCGATATATATCTGTTTTTTTCCTACAAATTGAAAGTATAAAATCCTCTTTTTAGAAATATTTGCACCTATATGTACCGTTACATTACATTAAGCTATTAGATAGAAGAGTAAGAGTTATTTATTGTGATATAACGGTATATTTCCAAGCGTTTTTTCATAGTTTCTTCCAAACTGAGCGTTATTGTATAATACAAGTAGTTTTTTTTTTACTTATTATATTGCTATAAACCCATAAATGTAGTGTTTTCAATGATATAAGCTAGTTATCAGTGAATATAGCTCTTTTTCCTACAAATTGAAGCATAAAATCCTCTTTTTAGAATAATTTGCACCTATAAGAGCTTACATTACATTAAGCGAATAAATAGAAGAGTAATAGGTTATTTATTGTGCTATAAAGGTATATTGCAAGCGTTTTTCCATAGTTTTCCTTGTAACTATAGCGCTATTTATATATAACAAGTAGTTTTTTTACTGATCATATTGCTCTAAAAAACCCATAAAAAATGTAGTGTTTTCAATGATATTCGCTATTTTATCGGTATATATAAGTTTTCCTACAAATTGAAGTATAAAATCCCTCTTTTTTAGAATAATTTGCACCTATAAGTGCTTACATAACATTACGCTATTAAATAAAAGAGTAGGAGGTTATTTATTGTGATATAAAGTTATATTTGCAAGCCGTTTTTCATAGTTTCTTCTACAATGTAAGCGTTTATTGTATATATACAAGTAGTTTTACTTATTATATTCCTATAAACCCCATAAAATGTACGGTTTTTCAATGATTTTAGCTAGTTATCGGTGATATATACTTTTTCCTACAAATTGAAGAATAAAATCCTCTTTTTAGAATAATTTGCACCTATAAGTAGCTTAGCATTACATTAACTATTAAATAGAAGAGTCCAGAGGTTATTTATTGTGGATATAACGTATATTGCACGCGGTTTTTCATAGTTTCCTTCTAAACTGTAGCGTTATTGATATAGACAAGTAGTTTTACTTATTATTTTGTATAAACCCATAAAATGTACTGTTTTTCAATGATTTTAGCTAGTTTATCAGTGATATATAGCTGTTTTCCTACAAATTGAAGTATAAAATCCTCTTTTTAGAATAAATTTGCACCTATACGTAGCGTACATTACATTAAGCTATTAAATAAAGAGTAAGAGGTTATTTATTGTGATATAACGGTATATTGCAATATTTTTCAATATTTTCTTGTAACGTAGCGGTCATTGTATATATACAAGTATTTTTACTTATCATATTGCTATACACCCATAAATGTAGTTTTTTTCAATGTTTAGCTATTTATCGGTGATATACAGCTGTTTTCACTCATAAACCACAAATTGAAGTATAAATCCTCTTTTAGAAGAATTTGCACCTATAATAGCTTACATTACATTAGCTATTAAATAGAAGAGTAAGGAGAGGTTATTTATTGTGATATAACGGTATATTGAAAGTGTTTCATAGTTTTCTTCTAAAACTGTAGCGTTTATTGTATATATACCGTAGTTTTACTTATTCAATTTTCTATAAACCCATAAAATGGTGTTTTCAATGATTATTAGCTATTTATCGGTGATATCCAGCTGTTTTTTCCTAGAAATTGAAGTATAACATTCCTTTTTTAGATAATTTTTGCACCTATAGTAGCTTTTATACATTAGCTATTAAATAGAAGAGTAAGAAGGTTATTTATTGTGATATAAACGGTATATGACAAGTGTTTTTTCCATAGTTTTCTTCTAACTGTAGCGTTATTGTATATATTACAAGTAGTTTTACTTATTATATTTTTCATAAACCGTAAAAATGTTAGTGTTTTTTAATGAGTTTTAGCTAGTTATTCAGTGATATATAGCTGTTTTCGCCCTACCAATTGAATATAAAATCCTCTTTATAGATTAATTTGCACCTATAGTAGGTTACATACATTAAAGCTAATTAAATCGCAGAGTACGAGGTTATTTATTGTGGATAGATCGTTAATAATTGGCAAGCGTTTTTCATAGTTTCTTTTAAACGTAGACGTTATTGTAAATATACATGTAGTTTTACTTATTATATTGCGATAAACCCATACAATGTAGTGTTTTCAATTATTTTAGCTAGTTTGTCAGTGATATACAACGCTTTTTTTCTACAAATTGAAGTATAAATCCTCTTTTTAATAATTTTGCCACTATAAATAGCTTACATTACTTTAAGCTAATAATAGAAGATAATGGTTATTTATTGTGATAAACACGGTAGTATTGCAAGCGTTTTTCATAGTTTCTTGTAAACTGTAGCGCCTATTGTATATATACAAGTAGTTTTACTGATCATATTGCTATAAAAACCCAAAAAAAATGTAGTGTTTTTCAATTATTTTAGCTAAGATATCGTGAAGAGTGGTTTTTTTCTACAAATTGAAGTATAATTTTCTTTATATCTGTAGCTAAATAGCTTTTTATATATGCTACAAAACTATATTTTACAAAATTAATAGCTATAAATATGTATTATTTTCATGTATTTAGATATTCAATTTTTAATCTTAAAACAATGTTTTTTCAAGTATTTTAATGTATTTTTTTGAAAGGCTAAATATGTCGAAATTTGACATTTATTCAGCACTTTTAAACACACTATATTTTACAATGTTATGACTAAAATATGTATTTTTCATGATATTTTGGTAATCAATTTTAATCGTAAAAACAACGTTTTTTCAAGTGTTTTAATGTATTTTTGAAAGCCTAAAAAATGTCGTAAATATGACATTATCTCTGCACTTTTACGCAACTATATTTTACAATATTATGAGCTTAAAAATATGTATTATTTCATGAAATTTATGTACCATTTTATTCGTAGAAACTACGTTTTTTTCAAGTGTTTTAATGTATTTTGAAGGGCTAAAAAATGAAACGAAAATTGACATTTTCAGCCCTTTTTTGATAGAGAAATTATAAATGTGGAATTATAGTTTGGTTTTCGTTAGTAATTTCTATTTCAAAAACTACTGTAGAGCTTATAATAGAAGTTTGAGACTCTATTGTGATACATTGTAATATGAATACGGGTTTTTTCATAGTTTTCTTCTTAATGTAGTTTTTATTATCATTAATAGAATGAATTTACCTTATATAATGTATTTATACCCTCCAAAATGTGTTATTTTCAATGATTTTTTACTAGTTATTGGTGATATTAGCTGTTTTCCTACAAATTGAAGTTAACAATCCTTTTTTTTAGAAAATAATTTGCACCCTATAAGTAGCTTACATTACATTAAGCTAATAAATAGAGAGAGTAAGAGTTATGTTAATTTGAGATAACGGTATAATTGCAAGCGTTTCATAGTTTCTTGTAAACCTGTAGGCGTTTATTGTTAATAAAAATAAAAAAAATTTAACAATTAGTTTTACTTATCATATTGCTAAGTAAACCCATAAAATGTAGTGTTTTTTCAATGATAATTAGCTATTTAATCGGCGATATATGCGGTTTTCCTCAAATTGAAGTATAAAATCCTCTTTGTAGAATAATTTGCACCTATATGTACCTTACATTACATAAGCTATTAGATAGAAGAGTCATAGTGTATTTATTGTGATATAATTGTATATTCCAGCGTTTTTCATAGTTCTCCAACTGTAGCGTTAATTGTATTATATACAAGTAGTTTTACTTGATTATATTGCTATAAAACCATAAAATTAGTGTTTTTTCAATGATTTTAAGCTAGTTATCTGATATAAGCTTTTTTCCCCACAAATTGAAGTATTAAATCCTCTGTTTTTAGAATAAATTTTTTTGCACCACAGCTATAAGTAGGTTACATTACATTAAGCTTTTAAATAGAAGAGTAAGAGGTTATTTTTTATTGTGATATAAAACAAGGTATATTGCAAGCGTTTTTCATAGTTCTTGTAAACTATAGCGCTATTGTATAATATACAAGTAGTTTTGTACTGATCATAGTGCTTATAAACCCATAAAATTAGTGTTTTTTCAATGATATTAGCCTATTCTATCGGTGATATCTAGCAGTTTTTCCTGACAAATTGAAGTAATAACATCCTCTTTTTAGAATAATTTTAGCACCTTTATATAAGTAGCTTACATTACTTAAGCTATTAAATAACAGAGTAAGGAGTTATTTATTGTGATTATAAACGGTATATTGCAAAGCGTTTTTCAAGTTTTCTTCTAAACTGGTCGCGTTTATTGTATAATATACAAGTAGTTTTAAAAACTTATTATATTCCTATAAACCCATAAATGTAGTGTTTTTCAATGATTTTAGCTAGTGGTAATTCGGTGATATATAGCTGTTTTTCCTATAAATTGAAGAATACAATCCTCTTTTATTTAAATAATTTGCACCTATAAGTAGCTTACATTACATTAGCTATTAAATAGAAGTGTCAGAGGTTTATTTATTGTGATATAAACGTATATTGCAACGCGTTTTTCATAGTTTCTTCTAAACTATACGTTATTGTATATATGCAAGTAGTTTTACTTATTATATTGCTATAAACCCAAAATAATGTGTTTTCAATTATTTTAGCTAGTTATCAGTGATATATAGCTGTTTTCCTACAAATTGAAGTATAAAATCCTCTTTTTAGAATAATTTGCACCTATAAGTAGCTTACATTACATTAAGCTAATAAATAGAAGAGTAATAGGATATTTATTGTGATAAAACGGTATATTGCAAGCGTTTTTCATAGTTTCTTGTAAACTATAGCGCTATTGTATATATACAAGTAGTTTTACTGATCATATTGCTATAAACCCATAAAATGTAGTGCTTTCAATGATATTAGCTATTTATCGGTGATATATAGCAGTTTTCCTACAAATTGAAGTATAAAATCCTCTTTTTAGAATAATTTGCACCTATAAGTAGCTTACATTACATTAAGCTATTAAATAGAAGAGTAAGAGGTTATTTATTGTGATATAACGGTATATTGCAAGTGTTTTTCATAGTTTCTTCTAAACTGTAGCGTTATTGTATATATACAAGTAGTTTTACTTATTATATTTCTATAAACCCATAAAATGTAGTGTTTTCAATGATATTAGCTATTTATCGGTGATATACAGCTGTTTTCCTAGAAATTGAAGTATAAAATCCTCTTTTTAGAATAATTTGCACCTATAAGTAGCTTATATTACATTAAGCTATTAAATAGAAGAGTAAGAGGTTATTTATTGTGATATAACGGTATATTGCAAGTGTTTTTCATAGTTTCTTCTAAACTGTAGCGTTATTGTATATATACAAGTAGTTTTACTTATTATATTTCTATAAACCCATAAAATGTAGTGTTTTCAATGATTTTAGCTAGTTATCAGTGATATATAGCTGTTTTCCTACAAATTGAAGTATAAAATCCTCTTTTTAGAATAATTTGCACCTATAAGTAGCTTACATTACATTAAGCTATTAAATAGAAGAGTAAGAGGTTATTTATTGTGATATAACGGTATATTGCAAGCATTTTTAATAGTTTCTTGTAAACTGTAGCGTCATTGTATATATACAAATAGTTTTTTTTATCATATTGCTATAAACCCATAAAATGTAGTGTTTTCAATGATATTAGCTATTTATCGGTGATATACAGCTGTTTTCCTAAAAATTGATGTATAAAATCCTCTTTTTAGAATAATTTGCACCTATAAGTAGCTTATATTACATTAAGCTATTAAATAGAAGAGTAAGAGGTTATTTATTGTGATATAACGGTATATTGCAAGTGTTTTTCATAGTTTCTTCTAAACTGTAGCGTTATTGTATATATACAAGTAGTTTTACTTATTATATTTCTATAAACCCATAAAATGTAGTGTTTTCAATGATTTTAGCTAGCTATCAGTGATATATAGCTGTTTTCCTACAAATTGAAGTATAAAATCCTCTTTTTAGAATAATTTGCACCTATAAGTAGCTTACATTACATTAAGCTAATAAATAGAAGAGTAATAGGTTATTTATTGTGATATAACGGTATATTGCAAGCATTTTTCATAGTTTCTTGTAAACTGTAGCGTCATTGTATATATACAAGCAGTTTTACTTATCATATTGCTATAAACCCAAAAAATGTAGTGTTTTCAATGATTTTAGCTAGATATCAGTGAAGAGTGGTTTTTTTCTACAAATTGAAGTATATTTCTTTATATCTGTAGCTAAATAGCTTTTTATATATGCTACAACTATATTTTTCAAAATTAATAGCTAGAAATATGTATTTTTCATGTATTTAGATATCAATTTTAATCTTAAAAACAATGTTTTTTCAAGTATTTTAATGTATTTTTGAAACGCTAAATAATGTCGAAATTTGACATTATTCAGCACTTTTACACAACCTTAATTTTACAATGTTATGAGCTAAAAATATGTATTTTTCATGATATTTTGGTATTAATTTTAATCTTAAAAACAACGTTTTTTCAAGTGTTTTAATGTATTTTTGAAAGCCTAAAAAATGTCGAAATTTGACATTTTTCAGCACTTTTACGCAACTATATTTTACAATATTATGAGCTTAAAATATGTATCTTTCATGAAATTTATGTACCAATTTTATTCGTAGAAACAACGTTTTTTCAAGTGTTTTAATGTATTTTTGAAGGGCTAAAAAATTACGAAAATTGACATTATTCAGCCCTTTTTTTGATAGAGAAATTATAAATGTGGAATTATAGTTGTTTTCGTTAGAAATTTCTATTTTAAACTACTGTAAGCTTATAATAGGAGTTTGAGACTCTATATTGTGATACAATTGTATATTATACGTGTTTTTCATAGTTTCTTCTTAATTGTAGTTTTATATCATTAATAGAAGGAATTTACCTTATGATAATGTATAATACCCTCAAAATGTGTTCTTTTCAATGATTTTACCTAGTTATTGGTGATATATAGCTGTTTTCCTACAAATTGAAGTTAACAATCCTTTTTTTAGAATAATTTGCACCTATAAATAGCTTACATTACATTAAGCTAATAAATAGAAGAGTAAGAGGTTATTTATTGTGATATAACGGTATATTGCTAGCGTTTTTCATAGTTTCTTGTAAACTGTAGCGTTATTGTATATATACAAGTAGTTTTACTTATCATGTTGCTATAAACCCATAAAATGTAGTGTTTTCAATGATATTAGCTATTTATCGGCGATATATATCTGTTTTCCTACAAATTGAAGTATAAAATCCTCTTTTTAGAATAATTTGCAACTATAAGTACCTTACATTACATTAAGCTATTAGATAGAAGAGTAAGAGGTTATTTATTGTGATATAACGGTATATTCCAAGCGTTTTTCATAGTTTCTTCCAAACTGTAGCGTTATTGTATATATACAAGTAGTTTTACTTATTATATTGCTATAAACCCATAAAATGTAGTGTATTCAATGATTTTAGCAAGTTATCAGTGATATATAGCTTTTTTCCTACAAATTGAAGTATAAAATCCTCTTTTTAGAATAATTTGCGCCTATAAGTAGCTTACATTACATTAAGCTAATAAATAGAAGAGAAATAGGTTATTTATTGTGATATAAAGGTATATTGCAAGCGTAGTTTCTTGTAAACTATAGCGCTATTGTAATACAGTAGTNGTATTATTACCAAATGAGTAGTTTTCAAGATTTTAGCTAGTTATCAGTGATATATAGCTGTTTTCCTACAAATTGAAGTATAAAATCCTCTTTTTAGAATAATTTGCACCTATAAGTAGCTTACATTACATTAAGCTATTAAATAGAAGAGTAAGAGGTTATTTATTGTGATATAACGGTATATTGCAAGCGTTTTTCATAGTTTCTTCGAAACTGTAGCGTTATTGTTTATATATACAAGTAGTTTTACTTATTATATTGCTATAAACCCATAAAATGTAGTGTTTTCAATGATTTTAGCTAGTTATCAGTGATATATAGCTTTTTTCCTACAAATTGAAGTATAAAATCCTCTTTTTAGAATAATTTACACCTATAAGTAGCTTACATTACATTAAGCTATTAAATAGAAGAGTAAGAGGTTATTTATTGTGATATAACGGTATATTGCAAGCGTTTTTCATAGTTTCTTCTAAACTGTAGCGTTATTGTATATATACAAGTAGTTTTACTTATTATATTGCTATAAACCCATAAAATGTAGTGTTTTCAATGATTTTAGCTAGTTATCGGTGATATATAGCTGTTTTCCTACAAATTGAAGAATAAAATCCTCTTTTTAGAATAATTTGCACCTATAAGCAGCTTACATTACATTAAGCTATTAAATAGAAGAGTCAGAGGTTATTTATTGTGATATAACGGTATATTGCAAGCGTTTTTCATAGTTTCTTCTAAACTGTAGCGTTATTGTATATATACAAGTAGTTTTACTTATTATATTGCTATAAACCAACAATAATGTGTTTTCAATTATTTTAGCTAGTTATCAGTGATATATAGCTGTTTTCCTACAAATTGAAGTATAAAATCCTCTTTTTAGAATAATTTGCACCTATAAGTATCTTACATTACATTAAGCTATTAAATAGAAGAGTAAGAGGTTATTTATTGTGATATAACGGTATATTGCAATCATTTTTCATAGTTTCTTTAAAACTGTAGCGTCATTGTATATATACAAGTAGTTTTACTTATCATATTGCTATAAACCCATAAAATGTAGTATTTTCAATGATATTAGCTATTTATCGGTGATATACAGCTGTTTTCCTACAAATTGAAGTATAAAATCCTCTTTTTAGAATAACACTGGGGAACAATTTGAAAAAGAAAAATTGTTGAGTTAGATTTTTGAGCTTATTTAGACTAAAATTGGCATGATGATTCCAAATCTGTATTCAGTTTTTTTCTAGCACGTCAAGTTTTTTCTCCACAGCTTACCCTCCAGATAAGCAAAATTCCACTTGTGAGCTGTAGTAAAACTTTTTTTGTTTTGGCAATTTGTTTGGCGCAGTCCCTATTGGGCATTCGGTCTGTCTTCGTGAAGAATATGGAGATGTAAAGAGAGTCATTGAGTTATTGCAATATGACAAACACAATTGGATCATCTGTGTTGACCTTAAAATGGTGTCCTTCCTTCTTGGTCAACAACGTGGATACACAAAGTATCCCTGCTTTCTCTGTATGTGGGATAGCAGAGCTCGAGAGAAGCATTGGGTTCAGACGAATTGGCCTCCGAGATCTGATCTTAAACCTGGAGATCCTAACATTGTACATGAGCCACTTGTTGACAGGAAGAAAATAATATTCCCACCTTTGCACATAAAACTAGGTCTCATGAAACAATTTGTAAAAGCATTGTCAACTGATGGCGACTGTTTGAAGTACATCATCTTGGCATTTCCTGGACTGTCAATTGAAAAAATCAAGGCCGGTGTGTTTGATGGTCCACAAATTCGACAGCTCATCAGAGATGAACATTTCAACGGTACTATGTCAGACCTTGAAAAGAATGCTTGGCTATCATTCAAAGACGTCGTCAAGAACTTTCTTGGAAATACACGTGCAAGTAATTACACAGAAATTGTTCAGAAACTATTGGAGAGCTACAAAGCGCTTGGTTGCAACATGAGTATTAAAGTACATTTTTTGCATAGCCATCTCGCCAACTTTCCGGAAAATCTTGGTGCTGCTAGCGACGAGCAAGGTGAACGATTTCACCAAGATTTGAAGGTTATGGAAGAACGTTACCAGGGTAGATGGGATGTGCATATGATGGCTGACTATTGTTGGAGCATCAAACGCGATAGTCCTCAAGTTGAACACTCCAGACAAAGCTACAAACGTAAATTTTTACCTTAACCTGCACACAATTATAGCCTTATCCATTCAAAAAACATGATAATGTTAAATAAACATTCTATTCATGCCTATTTCTTTCATTTTTCATTGTATGTTAACATTTGCAACTTTTTATAAAATAAGCACTGTTACTGTTATGTACAGTATTTTTCATATTTTTTAAGAAAACGAAAATCCTACAGTTCAAAAACTTGACGTGATAGAGAAAAACTGAGATCATTTTTGGATTCAGCACCCAAAAATTACTTAACAACAAGTGTCAGACCTAACTCAACAAAAATTTGTTCCCCAGTGTAATTTGCACCTATAAGTAGCTTACATTACATTAAGCTATTAAATAGAAGAGTAAGAGGTTATTTATTGTGATATAACGGTATATTGCAAGTCTTTTTCATAGTTTCTTTTAAACTGTAGCGTTATTGTATATATACAAGTAGTTTTACTTATTATATTTCTATAAACCCATAAAATGTAGTGTTTTCAATGATTTTAGCTAGTTATCAGTGATATATAGCTGTTTTCCTACAAATTGAAGTAAAAAATCCTCTTTTTAGAATAATTTGCACCTATAAGTAGGTTACATTACATTAAGCTATTAAATAGAAGAGTAAGAGGTTATTTATTGTGATATAACGGTATATTGCAAGCGTTTTTCATAGTTTCTTTTAAACTGTAGCGTTATTGTAAATATACAAGTAGTTTTACTTATTATATTGCTATAAACCCATAAATGTAGTGTTTTCAATGATTTTAAAGCTAGTTATCAGTGAAAATATAGCTTTTTTCCCTACAATTGAAGTATAAAATCCTCTTTTTAGAATAATTTGCACCTCTAAGTAGCTTACATTACATTAAGCTAATAAATAGAAGAGTAATAGGTTATTTATTGTGATAAAACGGTATATTGCAAGCGTTTTTCATAGTTTCTTGTAAACTGTAGCGCTATTGTATATATACAAGTAGTTTTAACTGATCATATTGCTATAAAACCCCAAAAAAATGTAGTGTTTTCATGATTTTAGCTAGATATCAGTAAAGAGTGGTTTTTTTTCTACAATTGAAGTATATTTCTTTATATCTGTAGCTAAATAGCTTTTTATATATGCTACAACTATATTTTACAAAATTAATAGCTAGAAATATGTATTTTTCATGTATTTAGATATCAATTTTAATCTTATAAACAATGTTTTTTCAAGTATTTTAATGTATTTTTTAAGGGCTAAAGAATGTCGAAATTTGACATTATTCAGCACTTTTACACAACTATAATTTACAATGTTATGAGCTAAAAATATGTATTTTTCATGAAATTTATGTACCAATTTTATTCGTAGAAACAACGTTTTTTCAAGTGTTTTAATGTATTTTTGAAGGGCTAAAAAATGATGAAAATTGACATTATTCAGCACTTTTTTTTATAGAGAAATTCTAAATTTGGAATTATAGTTGTTTTCGTTAGAAATTTCTATTTTAAACTACTGTAAGCTTATAATAGGAGTTTGAGACTCTATATTGGGATACAATTGTATATTATACGTGTTTTTCATAGTTTCTTCTTAATTGTAGTTTTATATCATTAATAGAAGGAATTTACCTTATGATAATGTATTATACCCTCAAAATGTGTTCTTTTCAATGATTTTACCTAGTTATTGGTGATATATAGCTGTTTTCCTACAAATTGAAGTTAACAATCCTTTTTTTAGAATAATTTGCACCTATAAGTAGCTTACATTACATTAAGCTAATAAATAGAAGAGTAAGAGGTTATTTAGTGTGTTATAACGGTATATTGCAAGCGTTTTTCATAGTTTCTTGTAAACTGTAGCGTTATTGTATATATACAAGTAGTTTTACTAATCATATTGCTATAAACCCATAAAATGTAGTGTTTTCAATTATATTAGCTATTTATCGGCGATATATAGCTGTTTTCCTACAAATTGAAGTATAAAATCCTCTTTTTAGAATAATTTGCACCTATAAGTAGCTTACATTACATTAAGCTAATAAATAGAAGAGTAATAGGTTATTTATTGTGATATAAAGGTATATTGCAAGCGTTTTTCATAGTTTCTTGTAAACTATAGCGCTATTGTATATATATAGCTATTTATCGGTGATATATAGCAGTTTTCCTACAAATTGAATTATAAAATCGTCTTTTTAGAATAATTTGCACCTATAAGTAGCTTACATTACATTAAGCTATTAAATAAAAGAGTCAGAGGTTATTTATTGTGATATAACGGTATATTGCAAGCGTTTTTCATAGTTTCTTCTAAACTGTAGCGTTATTGTATATATACAAGTAGTTTTACTTATTATATTGCTATAAACCCATACTATGTAGTGTTTTCAATGATTTTAGCTAGTTATCAGTGATATATAGCTGTTTTCCTACAAATTGAAGTATAAAATCCTCTTTTTAGATAAATTTGCACCTATAAGTAGCTTACATTACATTAAATTATTAAATAGAAGAGTAAGAGGTTATTTATTGTTATATAACGGTATATTGCAAGCATTTTTCATAGTTTCTTGTAAACTGTAGCGTCATTGTATATATACAAGTAGTTTTACTTATCATATTGCTATAAACCCATAAAATGTAGTGTTTTCAATGATATTAGCTATTTATCGGTGATATACAGCTGTTTTCCTAAAAATTGAAGTATAAAATCCTCTTTTTAGAATAATTTGCACCTATAAGTAGCTTATATTACATTAAGCTATTAAATAGAAGAGTAAGAGGTTATTTATTGTGATATAACGGTATATTGCAAGTGTTTTTCATAGTTTCTTCTAAACTGTAGCGTTTTTTGTATATATACAAGTAGTTTTACTTATTATATTTCTATAAACCTCTAAAATGTAGTGTTTTCAATGATTTTAGCTAGTTATCAGTGATATATAGCTGTTTTCCTACAAATTGAAGTATAAAATCCACTTTTTAGAATAATTTGCACCTATAAATAGGTTACATTACATTAAGCTATTAAATAGAAGAGTAAGAGGTTATTTATTGTGATATAACGGTATATTGCAAGCGTTTTTCATAGTTTCTTTTAAACTGTAGCGTTATTGTAAATATACAAGTAGTTTTACTTATTATATTGCTATAAACCCATAAAATGTAGTGTTTTCAATGATTTTAGCTAGTTATCAGTGATATATAGCTTTTTTCCTACCAATTGAAGTATAAAATGCTCTTTTTCGAATAATTTGCACCTATAAGTATCTTACATTACATTAAGCTAATAAATAGAAGAGTAATAGGTTATTTATTGTGATAAAACGGTATATTGCAAGCGTTTTTCATAGTTTCTTGTAAATGTAGCGCATTGTATATAACAAGTAGTTTACTGATCATATTGCATAACCAAAAAATTTGTTTTTCAAGTTTTTTTCAG
>JACEEZ010018901.1:51630-85927 GCA_016584305.1 Chionoecetes opilio | reverse complement strand
TGTTTTTTTAATTTGCTATACCTATGATTTTAGATATTATCAGTGATTATAGCTTTTCTTCAATGAGTATAAAACCCTCTTTTAAATAATTTGCACCTATAAGTAGTTACATTACATTAGCTATAATGAAAGTATAGTTTTTATTGTGATATAAAGGTATATTGCAAGCGTTTTTCATAGTTTCTTGTAAACTATAGCGTTATTGTATATATACAAGTAGTTTTACTGATCATATTGCTATAAACCCATAAAATGTAGTGTTTTCAATGATATTAGCTATTTATCGGTGATATATAGCAGTTTTCCTACAAATTGAAGTATAAAATCCTCTTTTTAGAATAATTTGCACCTATAAGTAGCTTACATTACATTAAGCTATTAAATAAAAGAGTAGGAGGTTATTTATTGTGATATAACGGTATATTGCAAACGTTTTTCATAGTTTCTACTAAACTGTAGCGTTATTGTATATATACAAGTAGTTTTACTTATTATATTCCTATAAACCCATAAAATGTAGTGTTTTCAATGATTTTAGCTAAATATCGGTGATATATAGCTGTTTTCCTACAAATTGAAGAATAAAATCCTCTTTTTAGAATAATTTGCACCTATAAGTAGCTTACATTACATTAAGCTATTAAATAGAAGTCAGAGGTTATTTATTGTGATATAACGGTATATTGCAAGCGTTTTTCATAGTTTCTTCTAAACTATAGCGTTATTGTATATATACAAGTAGTTTTACTTATTATATTGCTATAAACCCAAAATAATGTGTTTTCAATTATTTTAGCTAGTTATCAGTGATATATAGCTGTTTTCCTACAAATTGAAGTATAAAATCCTCTTTTTAGAATAATTTGCACCTATAAGTAGCTTACATTACATTAAGCTATTAAATAGAACAGTAAGAGGTTATGTATTGTGATATAACGGTATATTGCGAGCATTTTTCATAGTTTCTTGTAAACTGTAGCGTCATTGTATATATACAAGTAGTTTTACTTATCATATTGCTATAAACCCATAAAATGTAATGTTTTCAATGATATTAGCTATTTATCGGTGATATACAGCTGTTTTCTTACAAATTGAAGTATAAAATCCTCTTTTTAGAATAATTTGCACCTATAAGTAGCTTACATTACATTAAGCTATTAAATAGAAGAGTAAGAGGTTATTTATTGTGATATAACGGTATATTGCAAGTGTTTTTCATAGTTTCTTCTAAACTGTAGCGTTATTGTATATATACAAGTAGTTTTACTTATTATATTTCTATAAACCCATAAAATGTAGTGTTTTCAATGATATTAGCTATTTATCGGTGATATACAGCTGTTTTCCTAAAAATTGAAGTATAAAATCCTCTTTTTAGAATAATTTGCACCTATAAGTAGCTTATATTACATTAAGCTATTAAATAGAAGAGTAAGAGGTTATTTATTGTGATATAACGGTATATTGCAAGTGTTTTTCATAGTTTCTTCTAAACTGTAGGGTTATTGTATATATACAAGTAGTATTACTTATTATATTTCTATAAACCCATAAAATGTAGTGTTTTCAATGATTTTAGCTAGTTATCAGTGATATATAGCTGTTTTCCTAGAAATTGAAGTATAAAATCCTCTTTTTAGAATAATTTGCACCTATAAGTAGGTTACATTACATTAAGCTATTAAATAGAAGAGTAAGAGGTTATTTATTGTGATATAACGGTATATTGCAAGCGTTTTTCATAGTTTCTTTTAAACTGTAGCGTTATTGTAAATATACATGTAGTTTTACTTATTATATTGCTATAAACCCATAAAATGTAGTGTTTTCAATTATTTTAGCTAGTTATCAATGATATACAGCTTTTTTTCTACAAATTGAAGTATAAAATCCTCTTTTTAGAATAATTTGCACCTATAAATAGCTTACATTACATTAAGCTAATAAATAGAAGAGTAATAGGTTATTTATTGTGATAAAACGGTATATTGCAAGCTTTTTTTCATAGTTTCTTGAAACTGTAGCGCTATTGTATATATACAAGTAGTTTTACTGATCATATTGCTATAAACCCAAAAAATGTAGTGTTTTCAATGATTTTAGCTAGATATCAGTGAAGAGTGGTTTTTTCTACAAATTGAAGTATATTTCTTTATATCTGTAGCTAAATAGCTTTTTATATATGCTACAACTATATTTTACAAAATTAATAGCTAGAAATATGTATTTTTCATGTATTTAGAAAACAATTTTAATCTTAAAAACAATGTTTTTTCAAGTATTTTAATGTATTTTTGAAATGCTAAATAATGTCGAAATTTGACATTATTCAGCACTTTTACACAACTATATTTTACAATGTTATGAGTTAAAAATATGTATTTTTCATGATATTTTGGTATCAATTTTAATCTTAAAAACAACGTTTTTTCAAGTGTTTTAATGTTTTTTTGAAAGCCTAAAAAATGTCGAAATTTGACATTATTCAGCACTTTTACGCAACTATATTTTACAATATTATGAGCTTAAAATATGTATTTTTCATGAAATTTATGTACCAATTTTATTCGTAGAAACAACGTTTTTTCAAGTGTTTTAATGTATTTTTGAAGGGCTAAAAAATGACGAAAATTGACATTATTCAGCCCTTTTTTTGATAGAGAAATTATAAATGTGGAATTATAGTTGTTTTCGTTAGCAATTTCTATTTTAAACTACTGTGAGCTTATAATAGGAGTTTGAGACTCTATATTGTGATACAATTGTATATTATACGTGTTTTTCATAGTTTCTTCTTAATTGTAGTTTTATATCATTAATAGAAGGAATTTACCTTATAATAATGTATTATTCCCTCAAAATATGTTCTTTTCAATGATTTTACCTAGTTATTGGTGATATATAGCTTTTTTTCTTACAAATTGAAGTTAACAATCCTTTTTTTAGAATAATATGCACCTATAAGTAGCTTACATTACATTAAGCTAATAAATAGAAGAGTAAGAGGTTATTTATTGTGATATAACGGTATATTGCAAGCGTTTTTCATAGTTTCTTGTAAACTGTAGCGTTATTGTATATATACAAGTAGTTTTACTTATCATATTGCTATAAACCCATAAAATGTAGTGTTTTCAATGATATTAGCTATTTATCGGCGATATATATCTGTTTTCCTACAAATTGAAGTATAAAATCCTCTTTTTAGAATAATTTGCACCTAAATGTACCTTACATTACATTAAGCTATTAGATAGAAGAGTAAGAGGTTATTTATTGTGATATAACGGTATATTCCAAGCGTTTTTCATAGTTTCTTCCAAACTGTAGCGTTATTGTATATATACAAGTAGTTTTACTTATTATATTGCTATAAACCCATAAAATGTAGTGTTTTCAATGATTTTAGCTAGTTATCAGTGATATGTAGCTTTTTTCCTAAAAATTGAAGCATAAAATCCTCTTTTTAGAATAATTTGCACCTATACGTAGCTTACATTACATTAAGCTAATAAATAGAAGAGTAATAGGTTATTTATTGTGATATAAAGGTATATTGCAAGCGTTTTTCATAGTTTATTCTAAACTGTAGCGTTATTGTATATATACAAGTAGTTTTACTTATTATATTGCTATAAACCCATAAAATGTAGTGTTTTCAATGATTTTAGCTAGTTATCGGTGATATATAGCTGTTTTCCTACAAATTGAAGAATAAAATCCTCTTTTTAGAATAATTTGCACCTATAAGTAGCTTACATTACATTAAGCTATTAAATAGAAGAGTCAGAGGTTATTTATTTTGATATAACGGTATATTGCAAGCCTTTTTCATAGTTTCTTCTAAACTGTAGCGTTATTGTATATATACAAGTAGTTTTCCTTATTATATTGCTATAAACCAAAAATAATGTGTTTTCAATTATTTTAGCTAGTTATCAGTGATATATAGCTGTTTTCCTACAAATTGAAGTATAAAATCCTCTTTTTAGAATAATTTGCACCTATAAGTAGCTTACATTACATTAAGCTATTAAATAGAAGAGTAAGAGGTTATTTATTGTGATATAACGGTATATTGCGAGCATTTTTCATAGTTTCTTGTAAACTGTAGCGTTATTGTATATATACAAGTAGTTTTACTTATCATATTGCTATAAACCCATAAAATGTAGTGTTTTCAATGATATTAGCTATTTATCGGTGATATACAGCTGTTTTCTTACAAATTGAAGTATAAAATCCTCTTTTTAGAATAATTTGCACCTATAAGTAGCTTACATTACATTAAGCTAATAAATAGAAGAGTAATAGGTTATTTATTGTGATATAAAGGTATATTGCAAGCGTAGTTTCTTGTAAACTATAGCGCTGTTGTATATATACAAGTAGTTTTACTGATCATATTGCTATAAACCCATAAAATGTAGTGTTTTCAATGATATTAGCTATTTATCGGTGATATATAGCAGTTTTCCTACAAATGGAAGTATAAAATCCTCTTTTTAGAATAATTTGCACCTATAAGTAGCTTACATTACATTAAGCTATTAAATAAAAGAGTAGGAGGTTATTTATTGTGATATAACGGTATATTGCAAGCGTTTTTCATAGTTTCTTCTAAACTGTAGCGTTATTGTATATATACAAGTAGTTTTACTTATCATATTGCTATAAACCCATAAAATGTAGTGTTTTCAATGATATTAGCTATTTATCGGTGATATATAGCTGTTTTCCTACAAATTGAAGTATAAAATCCTCTTTTTAGAATAATTTGCACCTATAAGTACCTTACATTACATTAAGCTATTAGATAGAAAAGTAAGAGGTTATTTATTGTGATATAACGGTTTTTGCAAGCATTTTTCATAGTTTCTTGTAAACTGTAGCGTCATTGTATATATACAAGTAGTTTTACTTATCATATTGCTATAAACCCATAAAATGTAGTGTTTTCAATGATATTAGATATTTACGGTGATATACAGCGTTTTCCTAAAAATTGAATTTATAAAATCTCTTTTAGAATAATTTGACCTATAAGTAGCTTATATTACATTAAGCTATTAAATAGAAGAGTAAGAGGTTATTTATGTGATATAACGGTACATTGTCAGGTGTTTTCATATTTTCTTCTAAACTGTAGCGTTTTTGTATATATACAAGTAGTTTTACTTATTATATTCCTATAAACCCATAAAATGTAGTGTTTCAATGATTTTAGCTAGTTATCAGTGATATATAGCTGTTTCCTACAAATTGAAGTATAAAATCCTCTTTTTAAAATAATTTGCACCTATAAGTGGGTTTTACTTTACTTTAAGCTATTAAATAAAAGAGTAAAGGTTATTATTGTGATAAACGGTATATTGCAAGCGTTTTTCATAGTTTTTTTTAAAACTGTAGCGTTATTGTAAATATAAAAGTAGTTTTACTTATTATTTTGCTATAAACCCATAAAATGTAGTGTTTTCAATGATTTTAAGCTAGTTATCAGTGATATACAGCTTTTTTTCCTACAATTGAAGTAAAAAATCCTCTTTTTAGAATAATTTGCACCAATAAGTAGCTTACATTACATTAAGCTAAAAAATTTAGAAGAGTAATAGGTTATTTATTGTGAAAAAACGGTATTTTGGCAAGCGTTTTTCATAGTTTCTTGTAAAACTTTTAGCCTATTGTATATATACAAGTAGTTTTACTTATTATATTGCTATAAACCAAAAATAATGTGTTTTCAATTATTAGCTAGTTATCAGTGTAAAATAGCTGCTTTCCTACAAATTGAAGTATAAAATCCTCTTTTTAGAATAATTTGCACCTATAAGTAGCTTATATTACATTAAGCTATTAAATAGAAGAGTAAGAGGTTATTTATTGTGATATAACGGATATTGCAAGCATTTTTCATAGTTTCTTGTAAACTGTAGCGTCATTGTATATATACAAGTAGTTTTACTTATCATATGCTATAAACCCATAAAATGTAGTGTTTTCAATGATATTAGCTCTTATCGGTGATATACAGCTGTTTCTTACAAATTGAAGTATAAAATCCTCTTTTTAGAATAATTTGCACCTATAAGTAGCTTACATTACTTTAAGCTAAAAAATAGAAGAGAAAAGAGGTTTTTTATTGTGATATAACGGTATATGCAAGCGTTTTTCATATTTTCTTGTAAACTGTAGCATTATTGTATATATGCAAGTAGTTTTACTTATCATATTGCTATAAACCCATAAAATTTTAGTGTTTTCAATGTATTAGCTATTTTTTCGGCGATATACAGCTGTTTTCTTACAAATTGAAGTATAAAATCCTCTTTTTAGAATAATTTGCACCTATAAGTAGCTTACATTACATTAAGCTATTAAATAGAAGAGTAAGAGGTTATTTATTGTGATATAACGGTATATTGCAAGTGTTTTTCATAGTTTCTTCTAAACTGTAGAGTTATTGTATATATACAAGTAGTTTTACTTATTATATTTCTAAAAACCCATAAAATGTAGTGTTTTCAATGATTTTAGCTAGTTATCAGTGATATATGGCTGTTTTCCTACAAATTGAAGTATAAAATCCTCTTTTTTTAGAATAATTTGCACCTATAAGTAGGTTACATTACATTAAGCTATTAAATAGAAGAGTAAGAGGTTATTTATTGTGATATAACGGTATATTGCAAGCGTTTTTCATAGTTTCTTTTAAACTGTAGCGTTATTGTAAATATACAAGTAGTTTTACTTATTATATTGCTATAAACCCATAAAATGTAGTGTTTTCAATGATTTTAGCTAGTTATCAGTGATATATAGCTTTTTTCCTACAAATTGAAGTATAAAATCCTCTTTTTAGAATAATTTGCACCTATAAGTAGCTTACATTACATTAAGCTAATAAATAGAAGAGTAATAGGTTATTTATTGTGATAAAACGGTATATTGCAAGCGTTTTTCATAGTTTCTTGTAAACTATAGCGCTATTGTATATATACAAGTAGTTTTGTGATCATATTGCTATAAACCCAAAAAATGTAGTTTTCAATGATTTTAGCTAGTTATCAGTGAAGAGTGGTTTTTTCTACAAATTTAAGTATATTTCTTTATATCTGTAGCTAAATAGCTTTTTATATTTATTACAACTATATTTTACAAAATTAATAGCTAGAAATATGTATTTTTTATGTATTTAGATATCAATTTTAATCTTAAAAACAATGTTTTTTCAAGTATTTTAATGTATTTTTGAAAGGCTAAATAATGTCGAAATTTGACATTATTCAGCACTTTTACACAACTATATTTTACAATGTTATGAGCTAAAAATATGTATTTTTCATGATATTTTGGTATCAATTTTAATCTTAAAAACAACGTTTTTTCAAGTGTTTTAATGTATTTTTGAAAGCCTAAAAATGTCGAAATTTGACATTATTCAGCACTTTTACGCAACTATATTTTACAATATTATGAGCTTAAAATATGTATTTTTCATGAAATTTATGTACCAATTTTATTCGTAGAAACAACGTTTTTTCAAGTGTTTTAATGTATTTTTGAAGGGCTAAAAAATGACGAAAATTGACATTATTCAGCCCTTTTTTTGATAGAGAAATTATAAATGTGGAATTATAGTTGTTTTCGTTAGAAATTTCTATTTTAAACTACTGTAAGCTTATAATAGGAGTTTGAGACTCTATATTGTGATACAATTGTATATTATACGTGTTTTTCATAGTTTCTTCTTAATTGTAGTTTTATATCATTAATAGAAGGAATTTACCTTATGATAATGTATTATACCCTCAAAATGTGTTCTTTTCAATGATTTTACCTAGTTATTGGTGATATATAGCTGTTTTCCTACAAATTGAAGTTAACAATCCTTTTTTTAGAATAATTTGCACCTATAAGTAGCTTACATTACATTAAGCTAATAAATAGAAGAGTAAGAGGTTATTTATTGTGATATAACGGTATATTGCAAGTGTTTTTCATAGTTTCTTGTAAACTGTAGCATTATTGTAAATATACAAGTAGTTTTACTTATTATATTGCTATAAACCCATAAAATGTAGTGTTTTCAATGATTTTAGCTAGTTATCAGTGATATACAGCTTTTTTCCTACAAATTGAAGTATAAAATCCTCTTTTTAGAATAATTTGCACCTATAAGTAGCTGTCATTACATTAAGCTATTAAATAGAAGAGTCAGAGGTTAGTTATTGTGATATAACGGTATATTGCAAGCGTTTTTCATAGTTTCTTCTAAACTGTAGCGTTATTGTATATATACAAGTAGTTTTACTTATTATATTGCTATAAACCCATAAAATGTAGTGTTTCCAATGATTTTAGCTAGTTATCAGTGATATATAGCTGTTTTCCTAAAAATTGAAGTATAAAATCCTCTTTTTAGAATAATTTGCACCTATAAGTAGCTTACATTACATTAAGCTATTAAATAGAAGAGTAAGAGGTTATTTATTGTGATATAACGGTATATTGCAGGTGTTTTTCATAGTTTCTTCTAAACTGTAGCGTTATTGTATATATACAAGTAGTTTTACTTATTATATTGCTATAAACCCATAAAATGTAGTGTTTTCAATGATTTTAGCTAGTTATCAGTGATATATAGCTGTTTTCCTACAAATTGAAGTATAAAATCCTCTTTTTAGAATAATTTGCACCTATAAGTAGCTTACATTACATTAAGCTAATAAATAGAAGAGTAATAGGTTATTTATTGTGATATAACGGTATATTGCAAGCATTTTTCATAGTTTCTTGTAAACTGTAGCGTCATTGTATATATACAAGCAGTTTTACTTATCATATTGCTATAAACCCAAAAAAAGTAGTGTTTTCAATGATTTTAGCTAGATATCAGTGAAGAGTGGTTTTTTTCTACAAATTGAAGTATATTTCTTTATATCTGTAGCTAAATAGCTTTTTATATATGCTACAACTATATTTTTCAAAATTAATAGCTAGAAATATGTATTTTTCATGTATTTAGATATCAATTTTAATCTTAAAAACAATGTTTTTTCAAGTATTTTAATGTATTTTTGAAAGGCTAAATAATGTCGAAATTTGACATTATTCAGCACTTTTACACAACCTTAATTTTACAATGTTATGAGCTAAAAATATGTATTTTTCATGATATTTTGGTATCAATTTTAATCTTAAAAACAACGTTTTTTCAAGTGTTTTAATGTATTTTTGAAAGCCTACAAAAATGTCGAAATTTGACATTATTCAGCACTTTTACGCAACTATATTTTACAATATTATGAGCTTAAAATATGTATTTTTCATGAAATTTATGTACCAATTTTATTCGTAGAAACAACGTTTTTTCAAGTGTTTTAATGTATTTTTGAAGGGCTAAAAAATGACGAAAATTGAAATTATTCAGCCCTTTTTTTGATAGAGAAATTATAAATGTGGAATTATAGTTGTTTTCGTTAGAAATTTCTATTTTAAACTACTGTAAGCTTATAATAGGAGTTTGAGACTCTATATTGTGATACAATTGTATATTATACGTGTTTTTCATAGTTTCTTCTTAATTGTAGTTTTATATCATTAATAGAAGGAATTTACCTTATGATAATGTATTATACCCTCAAAATGTGTTCTTTTCAATGATTTTACCTAGTTATTGGTGATATATAGCTGTTTTCCTACAAATTGAAGTTAACAATCCTTTTTTTAGAATAATTTGCACCTATAAGTAGCTTACTACTTATTTCTACTATTACATTAAGCTAATAAATAGAAGAGTAAGAGGTTATTTATTGTGATATAACGGTATATTGCAAGCGTTTTTCATAGTTTCTTGTAAACTGTAGCGTTATTGTAAATATACAAGTAGTTTTACTTATTATATTGCTATAAACCCATAAAATGTAGTGTTTTCAATGATTTTAGCTAGTTATCAGTGATATACAGCTTTTTTCCTACAAATTGAAGTATAAAATCCTCTTTTTAGAATAATTTGCACCTATAAGTAGCTGTCATTACATTAAGCTATTAAATAGAAGAGTCAGAGGTTAGTTATTGTGATATAACGGTATATTGCAAGCGTTTTTCATAGTTTCTTCTAAACTGTAGCGTTATTGTATATATACAAGTAGTTTTACTTATTATATTGCTATAAACCCATAAAATGTAGTGTTTCCAATGATTTTAGCTAGTTATCAGTGATATATAGCTGTTTTCCTAAAAATTGAAGCATAAAATCCTCTTTTTAGAATAATTTGCACCTATAAGTAGCTTACATTACATTAAGCTATTAAATAGAAGAGTAAGAGGTTATTTATTGTGATATAATGGTATATTGCAGGTGTTTTTCATAGTTTCTTCTAAACTGTAGCGTTATTGTATATATACAAGTAGTTTTACTTATTATATTGCTATAAACCCATAAAATGTAGTGTTTTCAATGATTTTAGCTAGTTATCAGTGATATATAGCTGTTTTCCTACAAATTGAAGTATAAAATCCTCTTTTTAGAATAATTTGCACCTATAAGTAGCTTACATTACATTAAGTTAATAAATAGAAGAGTAATAGGTTATTTATTGTGATATAACGGTATATTGCAAGCATTTTTCATAGTTTCTTGTAAACTGTAGCGTCATTGTATATATACAAGCAGTTTTACTTATCATATTGCTATAAACCCAAAAAATGTAGTGTTTTCAATGATTTTAGCTAGATATCAGTGAAGAGTGGTTTTTTTCTACAAATTGAAGTATATTTCTTTATATCTGTAGCTAAATAGCTTTTTATATATGCTACAACTATATTTTTAAAAATTAATAGCTAGAAATATGTATTTTTCATGTATTTAGATATCAATTTTAATCTTAAAAACAATGTTTTTTCAAGTATTTTAATGTATTTTTGAAAGGCTAAATAATGTCGAAATTTGACATTATTCAGCACTTTTACACAACCTTAATTTTACAATGTTATGAGCTAAAAATATGTATTTTTCATGATATTTTGGTATCAATTTTAATCTTAAAAACAACGTTTTTTCAAGTGTTTTAATGTATTTTTGAAAGCCTACAAAATGTCGAAATTTGACATATTCGTACGCACTTTTACTTTTCAATATTATTTATGTACAANCTTTTTTTTTCTAAGTAGCTTACATTACATTAAGCTAATAATAGAGTATGGTTATTTATGTGATATAAAGTATATTGCAAGCGTAGTTTCTTGTAAACTACAGCGCTATTGTATATATACAAGTAGTTTTACTGATCATATTGCTATAAACCCATAAAATGTAGTGTTTTCAATGATATTAGCTATTTATCGGTGATATATAGCAGTTTTCCTACAAATTGAAGGATAAAATCCTCTTTTAGAATAATTGCACCTATAAGTAGCTTACATTACATTATGCTATTAAATAGAAGAGTAAGAGGTTATTTATTGTGATATAACGGTATATTGCAAGTGTTTTTCATAGTTCCTTCTAAACTGTAGCGTTATTGTATATATACAAGTATTTTTACCTATCATATTGCTATAAACCCATAAAATGTAGTGTTTTCAATGATATTAGCTATTTATCGATGATATATATCTGTTTTCCTACAAATTGAAGTATAAAATCCTCTTTTTAGAATAATTTGCCCCTATAAGTACCTTACATTACATTAAGCTATTAGATAGAAGAGTAAGAGGTTATTTATTGTGATATAACGGTATATTCCAAGCGTTTTTCATAGTTTCTTCCAAACTGTAGCGTTATTGTATATATACAAGTAGTTTTACTTATTATATTGCTATAAACCAAAAATAATGTGTTTTCAATTATTTTAGCTAGTTATCAGTGATATATAGCTGTTTTTCTAAAAATTGAAGTATAAAATCCTCTTTTTAGAATAATTTGCACCTATAAGTAGCTTACATTACATTAAGCTATTAAATAAAAGAGTAGGAGGTTATTTATTGTGATATAACGGTATATTGCAAGCGTTTTTCATAGTTTCTACTAAACTGTAGCGTTATTGTATATATACAAGTAGTTTTACTTATTATATTCCTATAAACCCATAAAATGTAGTGTTTTCAATGATTTTAGCTAGTTATCGGTGATATATAGCTGTTTTCCTACAAATTGAAGTATAAAATCCTCTTTTTAGAATAATTTGCACCTATAAGTAGCTTACATTACATTAAGCTATTAAAATAGAACAGTAAAGGTATTTATTGTGATATAACGGTATATTGCGAGAATTTTTCATAGTTCTTGTAACTGTTAGCGTCATGTATATATTACAAAGTAGTTTTACTTATCCATTGCTATAAACCCATAAAATGTAATGTTTTCAATGATATTAGCTATTTACGGTGATAGACAGCTGTTTTCTTACAAATTGAAGTATAAACAATCCTCTTTTTAGAATAATTTGCACCTATAAGTAGCTTACATTACATTAAGCTATTAAAATAGAAGAGTAGAGGTTATTTATTGTGATATAACGGTATATTGCAAGTGTTTTTCATAGTTTCTTCTTAAAACTTGTAGCTGTTATTGTAATATATACAAGTTAGTTATTACTTATTATATTTCTAATAAACCATAAAATGTATAGTGTTTTCAATGATATAGCTATTTATCGGTGTGATATACAGCTGTTTTCCTAAAAATTGAAGTAGAAAATCCTCTTTTAGAATAATTTGCACTATAAGTAGCTATATTACATTAAGCTATTAAATAGAAGATGTAAGAGGTTATTTATTGTGATATAACGGTATATTCCAAGCGTTTTTCATAGTTTCTTCCAAACTGTAGCGTTATTGTTATATATACAAGAGTTTTTTCCTTATTATTATTGCTATAAACCCAGAAAATGTAGTATTTTCACAATGATTATAAGCTAGTTATCAGTGATATATAGCTTTTCTACCCCCCCAAATTGAAGCATTAAAATCCTCTTTTTGGGAATAATTTGCACCTATAAGTAGCTTACATACATTAAGCTAATAAAAAGAAGAGAAATAGGTTATTTATTGTAATAATAAAGGGTATATTGCAAGCGTTTTTTCATAGTTTCTTGTAAACTATTAGCGCTCTATTGTATATATACAAAGTAGTTGTTATGGAATCATATGGCTATTAAACCCATAAATGTAGTGTTTTCCAATTGATATAGCTATTTATGGGTGATATATAGCAGTTTCCTACAAATTGAAGTATATAAAATCCTCTTTTTTGGAATAATTGCACCTATAAGTACTTACATTACATTAAGCTATTAAATAACGAGTAGGAGGTTATTTATGTGATATAACGGTATATTGCAAGAGTTTGTCATAGTTTCTTCTAAACTGTAGCGTTTTGTATATATACAAGTAGTTTTACTTTATTATTTTCTATAAACCGTAAAATGTAGTGTTTCAAAGATTTAGCTAGTATCGTGATATATAGCTGTTTTCTACCAAATGATAAAATATAAAATCCTCTTTTAGAATTAAATTTGCACCCTTATAAGTAGCTTACATTACATTAAGCTATTAAATAGAAGAGTCAGAGGTTATTTATTGTGATATAACGGTATATTGCAAGCGTTTTTCATAGTTTCTTCTAAAACTGTAGGTTATTGTATATTATACAAGTAGTTTTACTTATTATATTGCTATAAACCAATAAATGTAGTGTTTTCAATGAATTTAGCTAGTTATCAGTTGATATATAGCTGTTTTCCTACAAAATTGACAAGTATAAAATCCTCTTTTAGGAATAATTTGCCCCACTATTAAGTTAGCTTACATTACATTAAGCTATTAAACGAAGAGTAAGAGGTTATTATTGTGAGTATAACGGTATATGCGAGCATTTTTCCATGTTTCTTGTAAAACTGTAGCGTCATTGTACTATATACATGTTAGTTTTATTATCATATTGCTATAAACCCATAAATGTCAGTGTTTTCAATGATATTAAGCTATATATTTATTTTTTTTTTTTTTCCCGTGACTATCAGCTGTTTTTCTTACAAATTGAAGTATAAATCTCTTTTAGAAAATTTGCACCTATAAGTAGCTTACAATACATTAAGCTATTAAATAGAAGAGTAAGAGGTTATTTATGTGATATAATGCGTATATTGCAAGTGTTTTTAATAGTTTTCTGCAAACTGTAGAGTTATTGATATAATACAAGTCGTTTTACTTATTATATTTCTAAAAACCCATGTAAAAAATGAGTGTTTTCAATGATTTTAGCTAGTTATCCAGTGAATATATGAGCTGTTTTCCTACCAAATTGAAGTATAAAATCCTCTGTTTTTAGAATAATTTGCACCTAATAAGTAGGTACATAATTAAGCTATTAAATAAGAAGAGTAAGAGGGATTTATTGTAATATAACGTATATGCAAGCGTTTTCATAGTTTCTTTTAAACGTAGCGTTATTGTTAAATAATACAAGTAGAGTTTTACTTTATATTGCTATAAACCCATAAAATGTAGTGTTTCAATGATCTTAGTAGTTAGAGTGATTATATAGCTTTTTTTCGACAACATTGAAGTATAAAATCCTCTTTGTTAGAATTTAATTTGCACCATATTAAGTAGCTTTACATTACATTAAGCTAATAAATAGAAGAGGTAATAGGTTATTTATTGTGATAAAACGGTATACTGCAAAGCGTTTTTCATAGTTTCTTGTAAACTATAGCGCTATTGTCTATATACATAGTTTGTGACTCATATTTGCTATAAACCAAACAAATGTAGTTTTCAAGATTTAGATGTTATCAGTGTGTGGAAGAGTGGTTTTTTCTACAAATGAAGTATATTTCCGTTATATCTGTAGCTAAATAGAGAGATTTTTAAAATTTATTACAACTATATTTTTACAAAATTTAATAGACTAGAAATATGTATTTTTTAGGTATTAGAATATCAATTTTAATCTTAAAAAACAATGTTTTTTCAAGTATTTTTAAGTATTTTGGAACAGTGCTAAATTACATGTCGAAATTTGACCATTATTTCAGCACCTTTTACACAACTATATCTTTACAATCTATGAGCTGAAAATATGTATTTGTCACGATATTTTTGGGGTATCAAATTTTAAATCTTAAAAACAACGTTTTTCCAAGTGTTTAATGTATTTTTGAAAGCCCCTAAAAAATGTCGCAAATCTTGACATATTTAGCACTTTACGCAAAAACTATATTTTACAATATTATGAGCTTAAAATATGTATTTTCATGAAATTTGTACCAGTTTGTTATCGTCGTAGAAAACAACGTTTTTCTTTTTCAAGTGTTTAATGTATTTTTGATAGGGCTAAAAATGACAGAAAATTGACATTATTCAGCCCTTTTTTTGATAGAGAAATTATAAATGTGGAATTATAGTTGTTTTCGTTAGAAATTTCTATTTTAACTTACTGTAAGCTTATAATAGCGTGTGAGACTCGATATTGTGATACAATTGTATATTATACGTGTTTCATAGTTCTTCTTAATTGTAGTTTTATATCATAATAGAAGGGAATTTACCTTATGATAATGTATTATACCCTCAAAATGTGTTCTTTTCAATGATTTTAACCTAGTTATGGTGATATATATGCCTGTTTTCCTACAAATGAAGTTAACAATCCTTTTTTTAGAATTAATTTGCACCTATAAGTAGCTTACATTCATTAAGCTAAAAATGAAGATTAAGAGTCTATTTATTGTAGAATATAACGGTATATGCAAGCGTTTTTCATGTTTCTTGTAAACTGTAGCGTTATTCGTATTATATACAAGTAGTTTTTACTTATTCATATTGCCTATATAAACCCAAAAAATGTAGTGTTTTCAATGATATTAGTATTATCGGCGAATATATCTGTTTTCCTACAAATTGACAAGAATAAAATCCTCTCTTTTAGAATTAATTTGCACCTATATGTACCTTTACCATTACATTAAAGCTATTAGATAGAAGGAAGTAAGAGGTTATTATTGTGATATAACGGTACTATTCCAAGCCGTTTTTTTCATAGGTTTCTTCCAAACTGTAGCGTTATTGTATATATACAGTAGGTTTTACTTATTATATTGCTATAAACCCATAAAATGTCAGTGGTTTCAAGATTATAAGCTAGGTATCAGTGATTATATAGTTTTTTCATACAAAAATTGAAGCATAAACTCCTCTTTTTAGAATAGTTTGCCCCTATAAGTAGCTTACATTACATTAAAGCTAATAAAGAAGAGTAAAGGTTATGTTATTGTGTAAAGGTATATTGCATGCGTTTTTTTTCATAGTTTCTTTGTAAAACTATAGCGCTATTGTATATATACAAGTAGTTTTACTGAATCATATTGCTTTTAAACCCATAAAATCTAGTGTTTCAAGGATATTAGCTATTTATCGGTGATCTATAGCAGTTTTCCTACAAATTGAAGTATAAAATCCTTCTTTTTAGAAAATTGCCCAGAAGTAGCTTACATTACATTAATAAGGTATTTATTGTGACTATAACGGTATTATGCAAGCGTTTTTCATAGTTTCTCTAAAACTTGTAGCTTTATTGTATATATACAAGTAGTGTTACTTATTATAATCCTTATAAACCCAATTAAAATATACTGTTTTCAATGATTTAGCTAGTATCGGTGATATATAGCTGTGTTCCTACAAATTGAAGAATAAAATCCTCTTTTAGAATAATTTTGCACCTTAGTACGCTTACATTACATTAAAGCTATTAAATAGGAAGAGCAGAGGTTATTTATTGTGATTATAACGGTATATGCACGCGTTTTTCATAGTTCTTTTAAACTGTAGCGTTATTGTTAAATATACAAGTAGTTTTACTTATTATATTGCTATAAAACCCATTAAAATGTATGTTTCAATGATTTTAGCTAAGTTATTCAGTGGATATACAGCTTTTTTCCTACAAATTGAAGTATAAAATCCTCTTTTAGAATAATTTGCACCTATAAGTAGCTTACATTACATTAAGCTAATAAATAGGAAGAGTAATAGGTTATTTATGGTGATAAAACGGTATTATTGGCAAAGCATTTTCATAGTTTATTCCTAAACTGTAGCGCTATTGTATATATACAAGTAGTTTAATTATTATATTTCTATAAACCCATAAAATGTAGTGGTTTTCAATGATTTTAGCTAGTTATCCCCCCCCCAGGATATATAGCTGTTTTTGCATACAAATTGAGATAAAATCCTCTTTTAGAATAATTTGCACCTATAAGTAGGTTACTATTACAATTAAGCTATTAAATAGAAGAGTAAGAGGATTTATTGTGATTATAACGGTATATTTGCAAGCGTTTTTCATAGTTTCTTTTAAACTGTTAGCGTATTGTAAATATACAAGTAGTTTTACTTATTATATGCTTATAACCCATCAAATTGTAGTGTTTTCAATATTTTAGTAGTTATCCAATGATTTAACAGCTTTTTTTCTACAATTGAAGTATAAAATCTCTTTTGAGAATACTTTGCACCTATAAATAAGCACCCTACATTACATTAAGCTAATAAATAGAAGAGTAATAGGTTATTTATTGTGATTATAAAACGGTATATTGCAAGCGTTTCATGGTTTCTTGTAAACTGTAGCGCTAGTGTATATATACAAGTAGTCTTTAATGGATCATATTGTATAAACCCAAAAAATGTAGTGTTTTCAAATGATTTTAGCTAGATATCAGTGACACCAGTAGTGTTTCTTTCTACAAATTGATAGTATATTTCTTTATATCTGTAGCTAAATAGCTTTTTATATATGGCCTACAACTATTATTTACCAAAATAATAGCTTGAAATATGTATTTTTCATGTATTTAGTATTCAATTTTAATCTTAAAAAACGAATGTTTTTTCAAGTTTTTTAATGTATTTGAAAGGCTAAATAATGTCGAAATTGACATTCCATCAGCCACTTTTACACAACTATATTTTACAATGTTATGAGCTAAAATATGTATATTTCATGATATTTTGGGTATCAATTTTAATCTTAAAAACAACGTTTTTTCAAGTGTTTTAATGTATTTTTGAAGCAAGGGTAAAAAATGACGAAAATGACATTATTCAGCCCCCCTTTTTTTTGAAAGAGAAATTAAAATGGGGAATTATAGTTGTTTTCCCCCCCCCCCCCCCGCTAGCAATTTCTATTTTAACTACTGTAAGCTTATAATAGGAGTTTGAGACTCTATATTGTGATACAATTGGATATAATTACGTGTTTTTTTCATAGTGTTCTTTCTTAATTGTAGTTTTATATCATTAATAGAATGAATTTACCTTATGACGATAATGTATTATGCCCTCAAAATGTGTTTCTTTTCAATGTGATTTTATCCTTAGTTATTGGTGCTATATAGCTGTTTTTCCTACCAAATGGAAGTTAACAATCCTTTTTTTTTAGGGAATAATGTGCACCTATAAAGTAAAGCTTACATTACATAAAGCTAATAAATAGAAGTGTGAGTAAGAGGTTCTTTATTGTGATTATAACGGTATATGCAAGCGTTTTTTCATAGTTTCTTTGTAAACATGTAGCGTTATGTATACTATACAAAGTATAGTTTACTATGATATTCACTATAACCCATAAAATGTAGTGTTTTCAATGATATTAGCTATTTATCGGCGATATATAGGGTTTCCTACAAAATTGAAGTATAAAAATCCTCTTTAGAATAATTTGCACCTATATGTACCTTACATTACATTAAGCCTATTAGATAGAAGAGTAAGAGGTTATTTAGTGTGATATAAGTATATTCCAAGCGTTTTTCAATAGTTTCTGCCAAACGTAGGTTATTGTATATATACAAGTAGTTTACCTTATATATTGCTATAAACCCATAAATGATAGTGTTTTCAATGATTTAGCTAGTTATCAGTGATAATAGCTTTTTTTCCTACAAATTGAAGTATAATAAAATCTCTTTTAGAATAATTTGCACTTATAAGTAGGTACCTTACATTAAGATTTTAAATAGAAGAGTAAGAGGTTATTATTTGTGATATAAGTATATTTGCAAGCGTTTTCATAGTTTCTTGGTAAAAACTATAGCGCTATTGTATACCTATACCAAGTAATGTTACCTGATCATATTGCTATTTTAAAACCATAAAATGTAGTGTTTTCATGATATTAGATATTATCGGTGATAATATGCAGTTTCCTACAACAAATTGAAGTATAAATCCTCTTTTTAGAATAATTTGACCTATAAGTAGCTTACATTACATTAATGCTATTAAATAAAAGAGTAGGAGGTTTATTTATGTGATATAACGGTTATATTGCAAGCGTTTTTCATAGTTTCTTTAAACTGTAGCGTTATTGTATAGATACAAGTAGTTTTACTTATAATTCCTATAAACCCATAAATGTAGTGTTTTTCAATGATTTTAGCCTAGTTATCGGTGATATATAGCTGTTTCCCTATAAATTGAAGAATAAATCCCTCTTTTAACAATAATGATGCACCTATAAGTAGCTTTTACAATTACATTAAGCTATTAAATAGAAGAGTCAGAGGTTATTTATTGTGATAAACGGTAATTGCAAGCGTATTTTTCATAGTTTCTTTAAACTGCTAGCGTTATTGTAAATATACAAGCAGTTTTATTATTATATTGCTATAAACCCCATAAAATGTAGTGTTTCATGATTTTAGCTAGTTATTCCGTGCTATACAGCTTTTTTCCTACAAATTGAAGTATAAACCTCTTTTTAGAATAATTTGCACCTATAAGTAGCTTACAATTACATTAAGCTAATAAATAGAAGAGTAAAAGGTTATTTATTGTGATTAAAAACGGTATATTGGCAAGCATTTTTCCTAGTTTCTGTAAACTGTCGCGCTATTGTATATATAACAAGTAGATAATATTGCTATCAACCCAAAAAATGTAGTGTTTAATGATTTTAGATAGATATCAGTGAAGAGTGGTTTTTTTCTACAAATTGAAGATATTTCTTTATATCTGTAGCTAAAGAGCTTTTATATTTATTACAATATATTTTACCAAATTAATAGTTAGAAATATGTATTTTTCATGTATATAGATATCAATTGTTAATCTTAAAAACAATTTTTTTCAAGTATTTTAATGTATTTGAAAGGCTAAATAATGTCGAAATTTGCATTATTATTCAGCACGTTTACACAACTATATTTTACAATGTTTGAGGCTAAAAAATATGTATTTTTCATGATATTTTTGGTATCAAATTTTAATCTTAAAAACAAGTTTTTTCAAGTGTTTTAACGAATTTGAAAAGCCTAAAAAATCGTCGTAATATGGACAATTATTTGCACTTTTACGCACACTATATATTACAATATTATGAGGCTTAAAATATGTATTTTTTCAGAAATTTGTACCAATTTATTCGTTTTTTAGAACAACGTATTTTTTCAAGTGTTTTAATGTATTTGAAGGGCTAAAAATGACGGATAAATTGACATTATTCAGCCCTTTTTTGATAGAGAAATTATATCATGTGGAATTATAGTTGTTTTCGTTAGCAATTTCTATTTTAAACTACTGTAAGCTAAATAGGAGTTTAGAGAACTCTATATTGTGATACAATTGTATATTTCTACGTGTTTTTCATAGTTTCCTTAATTGTAGTTTTATATATTAAATAGAAGGAATTTACCTTAGATAATGTATTATACCCTCAAAATGTGGTCTTTCAATGATTTTTACCTAGTTATTGGGATTATATATAGCTGTTTTCCTACAAATTGAAGTTCAACAATCCTTTTTAGATAATTCACCTAATAAGGAGCTTACATTACATTAAGCTAATAAATAGAAGATTAAGAGGTTATTTTATTGTGATATAACGGTATATTTGCAAAGCGGTTTTCATAGTTTCTTGTTAAACTGTAGCGTTATGTGTATATAATCAAGTAGTTTTACTTATCATTTGACTATAACACCCATAAAAGTAGTGTTTTCAATGATCATTAGCTTATTTATCGGCGATATGTATATCGTTTTCTACAAATTGAAGTATAAAATCCTTCTTTGTTAGAATAAGTTGCACCTATAAGTACATTACATTACATTAAGCTATTAGATAGAAGAGTAAGAGGTTTATTTATGGATATAAACGGTATATTCCAAGCGTTTTTTTCATAGTGTCTTTCCAACTGTAGCGTTATTGTATATATACAAGTAGTTTTTACTTATTATATTGCTATAAACCCATAAAATGCTTAGTGTTTTAATGATTTTAGGTAGTTATCAGTGATATAGCTTTTTTCCAAAATTGAGTATATAAAATCATCTTTTTAGAATAATTGCACCTATAAGTAAGCTTACATTACATTAAGCTAAATATAAAATAGAAGAAGTAATAGGTTATTTATTGTGATTATAAAGGTAATTGCCACAGCGTAGTTTCTTGTAAACTTATAGCGTATTGTATATAATACAAGTAGTTTTACTGATCATATTTTATTTTTTTGTTTTTTTTTTCTTTTTTTTTTTCTTTTTTTTTTTTTTCCTAATAAACCCATAAAATGTAGGTTTTCAATGATATTAGCTATTTATCGGTGATATATAGCAGTTTTCCTACAAATTGAAATATAAAATCCTCTTTTTAGAATAATTTGCACCTATAAGTAGCTTACATTAACATTAAGCTATTAAATAAAAGAGTAGGAGGTTAGTTATTGTGATATAACGGTAATTGCAAGCGTTTTTCATAGTTCTTTAAATGTAGCTTATGTAATATACAAGTAATTTTAACTTATCATATTGCTATAAACCCATAAAATGTAGTGTTTTCAATGATATGAGCTATTTATCGGGCGATTATATATCTGTTTTCTACAAATTGAAGTATAAAACTCATCTTTTTAGAATAATTTGCACCTATATGTACCTAACAGTACATTAAGCTATTAGATAGACGAGTACGACGGTTATTATTGTGAATAATGGTATATTCAAGCGTTTTTCATAGTTTGCTTCCAAAAACTGTAGCGTTTTATTGTTATATATACAAGTAGTTTTACTTATTACTATTGCTATTAAACCCATAAAATGTAGTGTTTTCAATGATTTTAGTAGTTATCCAGGATATATAGATTGTTTTTCTAAAAATTGAAGAATTAAAATCCCTTTTTAGAATAATTGCACATAAGTAGTTAAATTACATAAGCTATTAAATAGAAGTCAGAGGTTATGTATTTGTGATGATATAACGGTATATTGCTAGGCGTTTTTTTAATAGTTTCTTCTAAAACGGTTAGCGTTATTGTATAGTTATCCACTAAGTAGTCTAGTTTAATTATATATTGCTATAAACCAAAAATATGGTTTTCAATTATTTTAGCTTAGTTACAGTTGATATAATAGCTGTTTTCCTACAAATGGAAGTTAAAATCCTCTTTTTAGATAATTTGCACTATAAGTAAGCTTACATTACATTAAGCTATTAAAATAGCAGAGTAAGAGGTTATTTATTGTGATATAACGGTATATTGCAAGCATTTTTCATAGTTTCTTGTAAACTGTAGCGTCATTGTAAGATATACAAGTAGTTTTACTTCATATTGCTCTATAAACCCCCCATAAAATGTAGTGTTTCAATGATATTAGCTCTTTATCGGTGATATACAGCTGTTTTCTTACAAATTGAAGGATTAAAATCCCTCTTTTGTAGACTAATTTGCACCATAAGGTAGCTTACATTACATTAAGCTATTAAATAGAAGAGTAAGAGGTTATTTATTGTGAATAAACGGTATATTGCAAGTGTTGTAAATAGTTCTTCACTACTAAAACTGTAGCGTTATTGTTAATATACAAGTAGTTTTACTTATTATATTTCTATAACCATTATAAAATGTCGTGTTTTCAAATGATTTTAGCTAGTATCAGTGATATATAGCTGTTTTCCACAACTTGAAAGTATAAAATCCTCTTTTTAGAAGTAATTTGCCACTCTAAGTAGGTTACATTACATTAGCTTAGTAAATAGAAGAGTAATAGGTTATGTTATTGTGATATAACACCGGACCTAATGCAAGCGTTTTTCATAGTTTCTTTTAAAACTGTAGCGGAGTATTGTAAATATACTAGTAGTTTTATTATTATATTGCTGGTAAACCCATAAAAATGGTAGTGTTTCAATGATTTTAGCTAGTTATCAGTGGATATATAGCTTTTTTCCTACAAAGTGAAGCATATCAAAATCCTCCTTTTTAGAAAATCTTGCCACACCTATAAAGAGTAGACTATAATTACATTAAAAGCTAATAAATAGAAAGAGTAAAGGTATTTATTGTGATAAAAGTTATTGCAAAGCGTTTTTCATTAGTTCTTGTAAAACTATAGCGCTTATGTATATATAAAAGAGGTTTTTTCTGTGGATCATATTGACTATAAACCCAAAAAATGTACGTTTGCACATGATTTTAGCGAGTTATTCCCCCCCCAGTGAAAGAGTGAGTTTTTTCTACAAATTGACAGTATATTTTCTTTATATCTGTAGCTAAATATGCTTTAGATTTATTCAAACTATATTTTACCCCCCAAAATTAATAGCTAGAAAATATGTATTTTTTCATGTCATTTAGATATCAATTTTAACCGTAAAAAACAATGTTTTTCAAGACGTTAATGTATTTTTGAAAGCTAATAATGGCACAAATTTGACATTTATTTCAGCACTTTTACGCAACTATATTTACAATAGTTATGCAGTCTTAAAATATGTTTTTTCATGAAATTTAATGTACCAATTTTATTCGTAGACACCAACGTTTTTTCAAGTGTTTTATGTATTTTGAAGGGCACGTAAAAAAATGACGAAAATTGACATTATTCAGCCCTTTTTTTGATAGAGAAATTATAAATGTGGAATTATAGTTGTTTTCGTTAGAAATTTCTATTTTAAACTACTGTAAGCTTATAATAGGAGTTTGAGACTCTATATTGTGATACAATTGTATATTATACGTGTTTTTCATAGTTTCTTCTTAATTGTAGTTTTATATCATTAATAGAAGGAATTTACCTTATGATAATGTATTATACCCTCAAAATGTGTTCTTTTCAATGATTTTACCTAGTTATTGGTGATATATAGCTGTTTTTCATACAAATTGAAGTTAACAATCCTTTTTTTAGAATAATTTGCACCTATAAGTAGCTTACATTACATTAAGCTAATAAATAGAAGAGTAAGAGGTTATTTATTGTGATATAACGGTATATTGCAAGCGTTTTTCATAGTTTCTTGTAAACTGTAGCGTTATTGTATATATACAAGTAGTTTTACTTATCATATTGCTATAAACCCATAAAATGTAGTGTTTTCAATGATATT
The DNA here is from genome assembly GCA_016584305.1 of Chionoecetes opilio. NCBI lineage: Eukaryota > Metazoa > Arthropoda > Malacostraca > Decapoda > Majidae > Chionoecetes > Chionoecetes opilio. The sequence continues at coordinate 61,533 of JACEEZ010018901.1, read as the reverse complement.
AGCTATTTATCGGCGATATATATCTGTTTTCCTACAAATTGAAGTATAAAATCCTCTTTTTAGAATAATTTGCACCTATATGTACCTTACATTACATTAAGCTATTAGATAGAAGAGTAAGAGGTTATTTATTGTGATATAACGGTATATTCCAAGCGTTTTTCATAGTTTCTTCCAAACTGTAGCGTTATTGTATATATACAAGTAGTTTTACTTATTATATGCTATAAACCCATAAAATGTAGTGTTTTCAATGATTTTAGCTAGTTATCAGTGATATATAGCTTTTTTCCTACAAATTGAAGTATAAAATCCTCTTTTTAGAATAATTTGCACCTATAAGTAGCTTACATTACATTAAGCTAATAAATAGAAGAGTAATAGGTTATTTATTGTGATATAAAGGTATATTGCAAGCGTTTTTCATAGTTTCTTGTAAACTATAGCGCTATTGTATATATACAAGTAGTTTTACTGATCATATTGCTATAAACCCATAAAATGTAGTGTTTTCAATGATATTAGCTATTTATCGGTGATATATAGCAGTTTTCCTACAATNTTTTAAAAGTACAATTTTTTTCTAAAAAAATTTTTCAAATTTTTAAGATTTTTGAAAAGGGGTAAAAAATGCAAAAAAAGAATATTCAGCCCTTTTTTTTTTTAAAATTTTAAATTTGGAAATAGTTTTTTCGTTGAAATTTTTATTTAAACACTTTTAAGTTTAATGATTTGGGGAACCCAAAAAAAAAATTGAATTTAAGTTTTTCATTTTTCCAATTTATTTTTTAACAATAATAGAAAAATTTTATTAAATTTTTACCCCAAAAATGTGTCTTTCATGTTTTAATATTTTGGGGAAAAAGCGAAAATTGAAAACAAACCTTTTTTTAGAATAAAATTTATATAAATGCTTAAAAATTTACATTAAAAATAAATAAAAGGAAGATTTTTTTGGGGTTTTAAAGGTATATTAAGGTTTTTTATAGTTTTTTTAAATGTAGGGATTATAATAAAGATTTTACTTATATAGTATAAACCCCAAAAAAATGGTTTTTTAATGATTTTATATTTGGGATATAAAGGTTTTCCCAAAAAAAAAAGTAAAATTTTTTTTAGAATAATTTGCACCATAAAGAGTTTAATTTCATTTAGCTATAAAAAAAGAGTAAAAGGTTTTTTATGGATATAACGGTATATGCAAGGTTTTTATAGTTTTTTTAAACTGTAGGTTTTGTATATATACAAGTAGTTTACTTATATATTTCTATAAACCCCTAAAAGTAGTGTTTCAAGATTAGCTTTTATCGGATTTAGCTGTTTTTTACAAATTGAAGTAAAAATTTTTTAGAAAATTGCACCCTTTAAATAGGTACATTACATTTAAACTATTTAAAAAAGAGAAGAGGTTATTTTTTTGAAAACGGTATATTCAAGCGTTTTTTTTTTGTTTTTTTTAAACTGTAGCGATTGTAAAAAATACAAGAAATTTTTTTATTTAATTCTATAAACCCCTAAATAGTGTTTTAATATTTAGTAGTTTCGGGAAATTTGCTTTTTTCCCAAAAATTGAAGTATAAACCCTTTTTTGAAAATTTCACCTAAAGTAGCAATTACATTAAATAAAAAAGAAAGAATAGGATTTATGTGATAAAAGGTTATTTCAACTTTTCATAGTTTTTTGTAAATTAGCGCTTTTTTATTAACAAGTATTTTATGATCATATTGCTATAAACCCAAAAAAATGAGTTTTCAAGATTTTTGCTAATTTTCAGTGAAGAGGGTTTTTTTACAAATTTAAGTAATTTTTTTTAATCTTGTAAATAGCTTTTTTAATATTAAAACTTATTTTTCAAAAATTAAAGCTGAAATATGATTTTTTATGTTTTAGAATTTAATTTAATCTAAAAAACAAGTTTTTTTAAAATTTTAAGTATTTTTTAAAGGCAATAATGTCGAAATTTTACATTTTTCGCACTTTACAAACTTATTTTACAAGTTTTGAGCAAAAAAATTTTCATGATATTTGGTAAATTTAATCTTAAAAACAAAAGTTTTTTAAGTGTTTAAGATTTTTGGAAAACCAAAATGTCGAAAATTTTCATATTCACCCCTTTTTGAAATATATTTTTCAATATTTGAGCTTTAAAATTGTATTTTTATGAAATTTAGGGACCAATTTTTTTCGTAGAAACAACGTTTTTTTAAGTGTTTTAATGTATTTTGAAGCGATAAAAAATGACGAAAATGACCATATTCAGCCCTTTTTTTGATAGAGAAATTCTAAATTTGGAATTAATAGTTGTTTTCGTTAGAAATTTCTATTTAAACACTGTTAAGTTATAATAGAAGTTGGAGACTCTATATTGTGATACAATTGTATATTATACGTGTTTTTCATAGTTTATTCTAATTGTAGTTGATTCATTAAAGAAAGGAAATTACTTATGATAAGTATTTACCCTACCAATTGTTTCTTTTCAATGATTTTCACATAGTTATGGTGATAGATAGCTGTTTTCCTACAAATTAAAGTAAACAATCCTTTTTTAGAAAATTTGCACCTATAAGTAGCTTACCATTACATTAAAGCTAATAAATAAAAGAGTAAGAGGTTATTTATGGATATAACGGTATTATTGCAAGCGTTTTTTCATAGTTTCTTGTAAACTGTACGTTATTGTATATATACAAAGTAGTTTTACTTATCATATTGCTATTAAACCCATAAAAATGTTAGTGTTTCAATGATATTAGCTATTAGCGGGCGATATATAGCTGTTTTCCTACAAATTGAAGTATAAATCCTCTTTCTAGAATAATTTGCACCTAAAGTACCTTAACATTACATTAAGCTATAGTAGAAGAGTAAGAGGTTATTTATTGTGATAAACGGATATTCCAAGCGTTTTTCAAGTTTCTTCCAAACTGTAGCGTTATTGTATAATACAAGGAGTTTATCTTATTATATGCTATTAAACCCATAAATGCTTAGTGTTTCAATGATTTAGGCTAGTGTATCACTAGGTGTAGTATATAGCTGTTTTCCTACAATTGAAGATAAAAATCCTCTTTTTAGAATATTTGCACTCTATAGTAGCTTACATTACATTAAGCTAATAAATAGAAGAGGTAATAGGTTATTTATTGTGATATAAAGGTATATTGCAAGAGTTTTTCATCGTTCTTGTAACTATAGCGCTATTGTATTATACAAGTGTTATTACTGAATCATATTGCTATAAACCCAAAAAATGCTAGTGTTTTCAATTGCCTAGTTATCAGTGAAGAAGTGGTTTTTTCTACAAATTTGAAAGTATAGTTCTTATATCCTGTAGCTAATAGCTTTTTATATTTTATTACAACTATATTTTACAAAATTAATAACTAGAAATATGTTTTTCATGTATTTAGATTATCAATTTTAATCTTAAAAAATTAAACAATGTTTTTCAATTATTTTAATATATTTTGAAAGGCTAAATAATGTCGAAATTGACATTATCAGCACTTTTACACATACTATTATTTTACAAAGGTTATGAGCTAAAAAATAGTATTTTTCATGATATTTTTGTATCAATTTTAATCTTAAAAACAACTGTTTTTTCAAGTGTTTTATGAATTTTGAAGGCCTAAAAAATTCGAAATTGCAGTACAAATTTACCAATTCACCAATTAATGCAGCACTTTAACGGAACTATAGTTTACAATTTATGAGCTTAAAAATAGTATTTTTCATGAAATTACTGTACCAAATTTTATTTCGTAGAAAAACCAACGTTTTTTTAAAGGATTTTAATGTATTTTGAAAGGCTAAAAAAAAATGACGAAAAATAGACATTATCAGCCCTTTTTTTGATAGAGAAATTCTAAATGGAATTATAGTTGTTTTCGTTAGAAAATTCTATTTTAAACTTACGTAAGCGTATAATTAATAGGAGTTTGAGGACTTATATTGGATACAATTGTATATTATACGTGTTTTTCATAGTTCTTCTTAATTGTAGTGTTATATCATTAATAGAAGGAATTTACTTATTGAAATGTATTATACCCTCAAATGTGTTATTTCAATGCTTTTACCTAGTTATTGGTTGAATATAGCTGGTTTTCATACAAATTGAAGTTAACAATCTTTTTTTAGAATAATTTGCACCCTATAAGTAGCTTACATTACATTAAGCTAATAAATATAAAGAGTAGAGTATTTTTTAGTTTTGTGTTTGTAACGGTAATTGCAGGCGTCTTTCATTAGTTTCTTGTAAACTGTAGGCGTTATTGTTATATATACAAGTAGTTTTTACTTATCATATTGCTATAAAACCATAAAATGTAGTGTTTTCAATGATATTAGCTATTTATCGGTGATATACAGCTGTTTTCCTAAAAATTGAAGAATAAAATCATCTTTTTAGAATTATTTGCACCTACAGTTTGCGTGGATAATCAGTGCGCGCCTCCGAAAAGTGAATGTTTACACGTATGACGCACCATGTTTATAACAAAATAATGTAGAATATCAACACTTACAATTGTAGTTAGTATTTCGTTGCGTAGCCCTTCCTCTTGATGACCCTTTGAAGGCGACGTGGTACACTGTCAGCAAGATTTTGAAGGAACTCAGGCTTAAATTCTTCCCAACACTTTCGGAGCTCCATTTCAAGCTTGAGGAGTGTAGAGGTGTCACGTGAGCGGAGTTTGCCTTTAATGATGGCCCAAAGATTTTCTATGGGTGATATATCGGGAGAATTACCTGGCCAGTCATCTATTCTCCCAATCTTGCAGTCATCAAGCCACTGTATCACATCTCGAGCTGTGTGGCAGGATGCTCCATCCTGTTGGAAAATCTGTGCTCGTGTCTTTTCAAAGCAGGCCTCCAGGTGGTCATTTAAAAGATCAAAATACACCACTTTGTTAACAGTTGTGTTCTTTGGGAAAATAATTAAGTTCCCAATACCATGAAAAGTAAAGCAACCCCACACCATTAAACTGGGAGGGTGTTTTGTGGTCTTTTCTTGTGTAGCGAGGCTCGGTGGGGTCTGAGCCGGGACGACGGTACACTTTTGCTGGTCCTCCTCCACTCACACAAAATGTGCTTTCGTCACTCCACAGCACAGCCCGCCACTTGTCGAGAGGCCAATCTCTGTATTTCTTTGCAAAGTGAAGCCTTTTCTTCCTTTGGCGGTCATTTATCAGTGACTTATTCCGCGCCCGGTAACACCTGTAGCCAAGGTCACGTTTCAAAGTTTCCTGTACAGTACGAAGCGACACATTACCAAGAAGAGTATGATTTTCCTCCTTCAGTTCTCTGGCTGTAAGGCTAGGATTGGCCTCAAGCTGTCGCCTTAACACGCTCCTGGTTCTGTTACACGTTTTTTTTTGTTTCCCAGGTTGTTTTTTTTGGGAGCGGGAGATTCACCTCTCCGCCAGCCTTAAATCGGCGGATCAAATTTTGCACTGTTCTAAGCTTTAGTCCTTTAAGCTTGCAAATTTCCTTATTATTGATCCCAGCCTTGTAAAGATCAATGATTGCTTGAATCGTTGTGCCATCCGTATGTTTTCCACCCATTATGTAATCCAGCAAAAACAGGCAAAAACACGGGATGCAGGGGAACGCTGCAGGCTATAAGTTCAAAATCATGCAAACTGTCAACCGCCTATGGAGGGAGGAGAGGGAGGGAAACCCTCCCTCCCACACACCGGTGAGTGTGCAAGATGATGTACGCCGCTGTCAGACATACGATTCATGCCTTCTACATTTTTTTATAGCTTGGGAAGCAACTTTAAATCTGCGCGGTAAATCTTGATGAACGGATTCTGGCGTAAAGATCATCCGCGCAAGCCTGTATAAGTAGCTTATATTACATTTAGATATTAAATAGAAGAGTAAGAGATTATTTATAGTGATATAACGGTATATTGCAAGTGTTTTTCATAGTTTCTTCTAAACTGTAGCGTTATTGTATATATACAAGTAGTTTTACTTATTATATTTCTATAAACCCATAAAATGTAGTGTTTTCAATGATTTTAGCTAGTTATCAGTGATATATAGCTGTTTTCCTACAAATTGAAGTATAAAATCCTCTTTTTAGAATAATTTGCACCTATAAGTAGGTTACATTACATTAAGCTATTAAATAGAAGAGTAAGAGGTTATTTATTGTGATATAACGGTATATTGCAAGCGTTTTTCATAGTTTCTTTTAAACTGTAGCGTTATTGTAAATATACAAGAAGTTTTACTTATTATATTGCTATAAACCCATAAAATTTAGTGTTTTCAATGATTTTAGCTAGTTATCAGTGATATATAGCTTTTTTCCTACAAATTGAAGTATAAAATCCTCTTTTTAGAATAATTTGCACCTATAAGTAGCTTACATTACATTAAGCTAATAAATAGAAGAGTAATAGGTTATTTATTGTGATAAAATGGTATATTGCAAGCGTTTTTCATAGTTTCTTGTAAACTGTAGCGCTATTGTATATATACAAGTAGTTTTACTGATCATATTGCTATAAACCCAAAAAATGTAGTGTTTTCAATGATTTTAGCTAGATATCAGTGAAGAGTGGTTTTTTTCTACAAATTGAAGTATATTTCTTTATATCTGTAGCTAAATAGCTTTTTATATATGCTACAACTATATTTTACAAAATTAATAGCTAGAAATATGTATTTTTCATGTATTTAGATATCAATTTTAATCTTAAAAACAATGTTTTTTCAAGTATTTTAATGTATTTTTGAAAGGCTAAATAATGTCGAAATTTGACATTATTCAGCACTTTTACACAACTATATTTTACAATGTTATGAGCTAAAAATATGTATTTTTGTAAAATATGTATTTTTCATGAAATTTATGTACCAATTTTATTCGTAGAAACAACGTTTTTTCAAGTGTTTTAATGTATTTTTGAAGGGCTAAAAAATGACGAAAATTGACATTATTCAGCCCTTTTTTTGATAGAGAAATTCTAAATTTGGAATTATAGTTGTTTTCGTTAGAAATTTCTATTTTAAACTACTGTAAGCTTATAATAGGAGTTTGAGACTCTATATTGTGATACAATTGTATATTATACGTGTTTTTCATAGTTTCTTCTTAATTGTAGTTTTATATCATTAATAGAAGGAATTTACCTTATGATAATGTATTATACCCTCAAAATGTGTTCTTTTCAATGATTTTACCTAGTTATTGGTGATATATAGCTGTTTTCCTACAAATTGAAGTTAACAATCCTTTTTTTAGAATAATTTGCACCTATAAGTAGCTTACATTACATTAAGCTAATAAATAAAAGAGTAAGAGGTTATTTAGTGTGTTATAACGGTATATTGCAAGCGTTTTTCATAGTTTCTTGTAAACTGTAGCGTTATTGTATATATACAAGTAGTTTTACTTATCATATTGCTATAAACCCATAAAATGTAGTGTTTTCAATGATATTAGCTATTTATCGGTGATATACAGCTGTTTTCCTAAAAATTGAAGAATAAAATCATCTTTTTAGAATTATTTGCACCTACAGTTTGCGTGGATAATCAGTGCGCGCCTCCGAAAAGTGAATGTTTACACGTATGACGCACCATGTTTATAACAAAATAATGTAGAATATCAACACTTACAATTGTAGTTAGTATTTCGTTGCGTAGCCCTTCCTCTTGATGACCCTTTGAAGGCGACGTGGTACACTGTCAGCAAGATTTTGAAGGAACTCAGGCTTAAATTCTTCCCAACACTTTCGGAGCTCCATTTCAAGCTTGAGGAGTGTAGAGGTGTCACGTGAGCGGAGTTTGCCTTTAATGATGGCCCAAAGATTTTCTATGGGTGATATATCGGGAGAATTACCTGGCCAGTCATCTATTCTCCCAATCTTGCAGTCATCAAGCCACTGTATCACATCTCGAGCTGTGTGGCAGGATGCTCCATCCTGTTGGAAAATCTGTGCTCGTGTCTTTTCAAAGCAGGCCTCCAGGTGGTCATTTAAAGATCAAAATACACCACTTTGTTAACAGTTGTTCTTTGGGAAAATAATTAAGTTCCCAATACCATGAAAAGTAAAGCAACCCCACACCATTAAACTGGGAGGGTGTTTTGTGGTCTTTCTTGTGTAGCGAGGCTCGGTGGGGTCTGAGCCGGGACGACGGTACACTTTTGCTGGTCCTCCTCCACTCACACAAAATGTGCTTTCGTCACTCCACAGCACAGCCCGCGCACTTGTCGAGAGGCCAATCTCTGTATTTCTTTGCAAAGTGAAGCCTTTTCTTCCTTTGGCGGTCATTTATCAGTGACTTATTCCGCGCCCGGTAACACCTGTAGCCAAGGTCACGTTTCAAAGTTTCCTGTACAGTACGAAGCGACACATTACCAAGAAGAGTATGATTTTCCTCCTTCAGTTCTCTGGCTGTAAGGCTAGGATTGGCCTCAAGCTGTCGCCTTAACACGCTCCTGGTTCTGTTACACGTTTTTTTTGTTTCCCAGGTTGTTTTTTTGGGAGCGGGAGATTCACCTCTCCGCCAGCCTTAAATCGGCGGATCAAATTTTGCACTGTTCTAAGCTTTAGTCCTTTAAGCTTGCAAATTTCCTTATTATTGATCCCAGCCTTGTAAAGATCAATGATTGCTTGAATCGTTGTGCCATCCGTATGTTTTCCACCCATTATGTAATCCAGCAAAAACAGGCAAAAACACGGGATGCAGGGGAACGCTGCAGGCTATAAGTTCAAAATCATGCAAACTGTCAACCGCCTATGGAGGGAGGAGAGGGAGGGAAACCCTCCCTCCCACACACCGGTGAGTGTGCAAGATGATGTACGCCGCTGTCAGACATACGATTCATGCCTTCTACATTTTTTTATAGCTTGGGAAGCAACTTTAAATCTGCGCGGTAAATCTTGATGAACGGATTCTGGCGTAAAGATCATCCGCGCAAGCCTGTATAAGTAGCTTATATTACATTTAGATATTAAATAGAAGAGTAAGAGATTATTTATAGTGATATAACGGTATATTGCAAGTGTTTTTCATAGTTTCTTCTAAACTGTAGCGTTATTGTATATATACAAGTAGTTTTACTTATTATATTTCTATAAACCCATAAAATGTAGTGTTTTCAATGATTTTAGCTAGTTATCAGTGATATATAGCTGTTTTCCTACAAATTGAAGTATAAAATCCTCTTTTTAGAATAATTTGCACCTATAAGTAGGTTACATTACATTAAGCTATTAAATAGAAGAGTAAGAGGTTATTTATTGTGATATAACGGTATATTGCAAGCGTTTTTCATAGTTTCTTTTAAACTGTAGCGTTATTGTAAATATACAAGAAGTTTTACTTATTATATTGCTATAAACCCATAAAATTTAGTGTTTTCAATGATTTTAGCTAGTTATCAGTGATATATAGCTTTTTTCCTACAAATTGAAGTATAAAATCCTCTTTTTAGAATAATTTGCACCTATAAGTAGCTTACATTACATTAAGCTAATAAATAGAAGAGTAATAGGTTATTTATTGTGATAAAATGGTATATTGCAAGCGTTTTTCATAGTTTCTTGTAAACTGTAGCGCTATTGTATATATACAAGTAGTTTTACTGATCATATTGCTATAAACCCAAAAAATGTAGTGTTTCAATGATTTTAGCTAGATATCAGTGAAGAGTGTTTTTTTCTACAAATTGAAGTATATTTCTTTATATCTGTAGCTAAATAGCTTTTATATTGCTACAACTATATTTTACAAATTAATAGCTAGAAATATGTATTTTCATGTATTTAGATACAATTTTAATCTTAAACAATGTTTTTTCAGTTTTTTTAAATATATGCTTTACAACAGCACTAAAAATTTTACAATTAAGCTAAAATATGTACTGTATTTAT